>ATSW01003379.1:0-17644 GCA_000444245.1 Botryllus schlosseri | reverse complement strand
GTGAAGTTGATTATTTTCGTAGATAAAAGGGAAAAAGTATGTATCGGTGGATCGAGAACACATTAACCGGATTTTGGAGTAGTCCATATTACGATTTATTTGATGTTCGGCATTCTACATATAACTCAAGTCTATCCGACTATAGGCTCAACGTTACAAACATATTTCTATTTGCTTTCGTGGTGATCAAAGTGTTTTTTTAAAACTTTAGCACGCTGGGTGGAGAGGATGAAACGAAATTAAGTATTAATCAATCAGTGGTATGCAAAATCAAGTTAATAATTTATTTCGACCAAAATTTTTATGTACCTTTGGTATCTTGTAAATACCTGTTTAATATGAAGATGGTAGTGTGGGATAAGCATTTGCATTATGGGAGTGAGTAAAACGGACCTTGAATTTGATCTGACCAAAATCAACCTCGCGTCACACAAAAACATCAATTATATTATAAGTGTAATATCGAAAAAATTCCTATTGTGTTATATGATGTGCGATATCGAAAATAACAATTGTATTATATGATTTTCGATATCGAAAAAATAACAACACGGCGATTATTAATTTATGTTGGTCGTTCGTCGGTGCTTTTGGTGTTGATTGATGAATTAGAGTAAGTGATATTTTGGATATGCACACCAAGTTGAAAACTCAGTGATGCTTCTGTGTATTGCTGAATTTAGCTATGTGTGGGTAAATTGGTAGTAATTCAATCACAACTCAAAATTCATATTAACCGAAAAATACCTTTCGGTGATTTGGATCTTGTGATAATATTTGGTTCCTGGACTGCGAGTGAACAGTGATACAAAACACCAGATTAGCAGATTCACCATATTACGGTGTACAATTCCGATTTCTTTGATGTTCCGAATTCAACATATCAAACAATAACTTTACCCAACTAGTTTAAGCATAATCCCAATCTGTTTTGTGATCATGAAACTTTGTGAAATCGCTGTATCTCGCCATATTTTACATTGAGCGTGTTGGATGGTGCTGCGAATAGACTCAAGCACGAATCAAACCACCATATGTCATATCTCACACGCTTCGAATAGTGATCATACGAACCGATGCACATTGCGATGCAACGACGCTATGAGTATATGTTTAGCTTCCCGTCACAAGTACCGATAATATGACTTGTGTGAGTTGGTGCATTCGACCTTCACTACAATGTAAGATGTGGTACACATTAAATCATTTTAATTGAGTACTGATCAGATAGTTGAATCTCGTGTTGCGAATAAATTGGGTAATATGTAATCCGTAAGGAATTTGCTCGCATTACGATATCCGATATCTTACATTATGGATTCACTCGCGACAAAATATATCTCAATCTATCATTGGTCAGACATTCGCATCTCGTATACTCAATACACAACATGTTAATCTCAAAGTCACAATGTTGGATGTAATGAACATTTTATCAATCGCTTTTGCGTCTTTGCGATGATGGAAGTGTTTGTGATAAATCTGTAGACCCTGAATGTTTTACATTGGGGACGTTATGTAGTACGGAAGAATTCAAGCAATATCCTGCCCCGCGACATGCAAAACCGGCCGCACGCTATATGCTCGCGCAACTTTTATTTTATCATACTTACAGCGGTTAAGTTAGACGGGAAGGTATAACTGGATATAACACATGGCGATCTGTCAGTAATTGGCCTTGTTAGGTTTTGTAAGATGTCGATATTTCGGATGCAATGGCGATAGCATTTTCCAATACTCAATTTTGACACGGGTAAAACAGATCACTGGTTGAGTTGAGTTTCAAATCATCTTGTGAATTCTTTGACATACTACACCCGAGAAACACTTAAAATTAATGAATATAACATATTACCATATCGTGGTGTGATATTTTCATAAACTGTCACTCGGGTGTTGAGCGATTGGTGAATCTATATACTTGTCATACAGCGAGTCAGTTGAGCGATTGTATTTATCATGGTAACGGTAAGCGATTGATCCGACAACCGCCTTGCGAAACGGTGCATCCTCGTATTACATTTGCGATATAACTACCATAGTAAATAATTGGACTCGACAGGATACCCGAGTCATTTGTCCCACAGAATATGAACTCCTTTTACAGTTGAATAAAAAAGACAGGTCGTTGGAACATAAATATAACCATGATTTATTTAGGTTGCTGGTTACAGTGATTTATGGTCATGCAACCTTTTTTTAATCATATACATACACTGTTTGAGTTTGTCGAGTAAGGTGTGGTGTAAGTGATATTTCAGTAATTGAATCTGTTGGGTTGTAACATGTCGACATGTTGGGACGCAAAGGTGATACCATATCCAGAAACTCAATTTTGACACACGAAATAACCGGATCACTGATCGAGTGGCGTGGTTTCAACTCTTGATACTGCTGTTTGATGGCCTTGATTAGTGTAAACGATTAGGTTTGTGAAATATTAGCTGATAATCACATCATAAGATTCTGCAACACAGCATCACGATATATTGCAATCTATCACATGGATTCGGTTGAGATCAGATCATCTGGATTTCGGATGTGAAAATTAACACAGTGATTGTAGGCTATATCCACGCGTAATAATTTTGTCATACAGAGTCAGTTGAGTGTTGAGCGATTGTAGATTTATCATGTCTACTTGGCGCAAGGGCCGTGCATTTTAACGCGTGCATGGTTAATCCTATACATGCAGCTTGTCAAACGTTGATTCCCCGTATCACATTTACCACAGGTATTTATTGGCCTCGGCAGGATGTCAGAGTCATTTGGGATTGCTTCTAGACCAGCCTGTTCCACGGGAAGCAATTCGCGTAGTGATTCAGTCGACAGGATACCATAGTCATTTGTCTCCGCAGAATATGGAGGTCACTTCGCATTAAAACACCTGTTTTCAAAATCGATCGCGGGAAGCGCACAATGACGCTTTTTCGAAGCTCCGTAGGTCGATTTTCGACCACTAGCTACCTCAAAATGCACCGTTTCTGACTTCCGAAATGCAACATTCTTGTTTCCGGTATTTTACGAATCACGGGACCAAGAATATACTACTGACGATTTAAAGATTTGCGAACTTCATTCGCGTCATCTGATTTGTTGAAAGGTGGGGAAATGATTCTATACTGTAGCCTACTCTTCATCATTGCATAAGCACTACAGAGTGGTGGGCTACCTTGGTTATATATTTTGATTNCCATGGTAGTTGACTGGTAAGCTGATGAAACGAGTTTCGTTTTAATGTCTAATGCATTTGCTCTTGCGTATAGGACACAAATCGATCAAATTGCAAATTGGAGCAATTCCAACCTTGAATTTGCCTGTAAATTGGCTAGATTGTGTTCTCATGACTTTATAGCTGTNTCGAAAACTTCATCGCGAATATTTCAGCAATGCTGTTCNCGGTGATGTTTCATGTGTCTAACTACTTCTGATTTTTTGCATTTTCAGTGAAANAGAATATTGTATTCAGTACAACGAAAGACGGAATGGTAGGATTCGTTGATCTTGGGGAGTCGAGACCTGTAGATGATGATGAACCATGCAGCTACACACGCTCTTCAAGTNTNTGCCAGTGGCCTGGTANCNTCCGTTTCCAAACCCTTGGCATACTGCGCAACAAAGTCGGTGGCTTCATTTCGANTTTCGAGTNGGCCTATATTCTGGAAATGTNTCGGCATCTTGGAGGATTGTGGATTTCGGGTACCTGCGTTTGTTGCTGATGGACTCAGTGCAAATCGCAAGATGTTGCAAGAGCGTACGCAACAACCTCTACGCCAGCCGCACTGGTGGTACGAAACTTCTCAACAAGGATGGTAAGTTTATTCGATGGCGGCATTTTACGGCTGTTTGAACTGACGGAATTGAGATGCGGCAAATTGACGGATGCACATTTTCGTATGCAAAGCTTGGCAAAGATGCGGGAGATTTTTGCAGCTCAGCTTCTGTCTAATAGTGTTGCGAGTATTATGCGAGCAGGAGAGGTGGGGCTAAAGAAGCTTCTGCATGGTTTGCCGGTATTTACAAGTGGTTCGACATTATGAATACATCAACCAAGTTCAGCTACGACGCCGACTTGAAGCCATATTGCAGTCCAGACGATTCACGCTTGGACTGGCTGGAAAATGATTTCTTGCCTAAAATGCGAAAATGGATAGATTCTTGTGCTGAAGGAACAGCAACTTGGGAAACCAAAAAATTCTTGAGTCTCGATAACCATTTATGTATTTACTAAACATGGACAAGTACGGTCAAATAGCCGAATCCTTATTCTGCACTTCCAGATATTAATGAATTTGGTGACACCTTGATATCATATAAAATTACGGAAAAAGAATGTTCCCCATCCTACCAATGATTCGGGCAAGAGCAAGCAAAGATGGACAAATAGCTAAACAAGGCAGATTTCATCAATAGTAGATACGGCATCATTCGGGTCGTATTTGGCCATTCTTGAGCCAACGAAAGCGAGTGTACTGCTGCATTATTAAGGACATCATCCAAATACTTTTCCCCAGTTGAAGATGACAAAAAGTGATATCTAGCACTGTTATTGCTTAACAAATCACGCATAAACTGTTTTTGTTGTCCACATGGTTATTTTTGCGTTGGTCTAGTTCTGTACAGTTGCATATTAATGTTACTTTTTTCAAATGCCTGCATCATTATTTCGGTCATATACACATGAGTTAGGGATTTGAGGATTAAATTATGTGTTCGCAATTGTTCTATATCTGTGAAGTGTATGTATCTTCCTCATTTCTTTACATAACATGATGGAATCCTGAAAATTCAATTCTGTATTGTAAGGCATAGAGATTTGGTGGAATGATCATGGACAGGTGACTTTTCTCAGAGGTGGGTGATGTATCCAGCGTTGCTACTGAAGTAGTGGAAGTAGCCTATTGCTACAATGATTTACTCAGGTTCAAATAGAAGTAGCGAAAATATAAATGGGTATAGTACTTTTAAAAGGTTCTAAAAGTAGATTTGGTTGTTCGCTCTGAGTCAGTTGGAAATAGTCACTTCTGAAATTGCAGGGTTAAGCTTAGTGACTGCCGCAAAATGACCATTAAATATGTGCGTGCTATTTTCAAAAACCTTCAAAACTCAGGAGATCTAGATATCCCCGGAAAAAAACAAGTTGTGATGTTTTTGTTTGGTGAGTAGTATGAAAACACAATCACCNGCGGAAGTANNCAAACNTACTCGAGTACTCAAAATAACTAGAATTACTCCNTNAAAAACTACGTCTGCTTGATATTTAATTATATNTGATGTTATTGATGTAGGAATATGATGGAANAGCGACACCTCAAGTTGGAANGAAGGTTGTGTCACTTGCAACAAAGGTTGAACGNCCNCGACTNTGTGAACATAAGCCTCGTTGGTCGTCACAAGGCTACATCACGGGNATTGCGTATAATTGCGAGTCNTCAATGTGTGAATTGGATTTACGATACGCGCATGACGCGCGAAATTTATCTTGTGAACTAGGTGTACGACTGTACGAAGTACGCGTACGTGAATCAACGTTTATATGGCAGCGGTCCGCTAGCATAATCAGAAGAAAAATGCCAGGCGCGAGAAAGAAATGCACTTTTAAAACTATTCAACACGTTAACGCTAATTGCCACTGATAAATATACCCAATGAATTATATATCATCGCTAGTTCCTCAAAGAAGTATTGCTGAGGAAGCCTTTGTTTACAGCACAACTGTGTATGCGATGAAGCGTGACCAGGAACACGCTGAAACGCAGAGCTCACGGTAGTTTCCAATCATTGTATATATATCATTGGGCCATGTACACTAGGGTTGTCCAAAATTTGGAAAATCTCAAAATATATGCGCATCCATGTCTCATTCTGTAGATTATTGATAAAAAACGTCAATGAACGTGCAATAAGCTCACAGGAAAGTCGTTAACATTTGTCTAAATGCGCTTGAAAGTAGCTGCCATAGAGTGGGCGTGTTAGCGACCATAGAACGGCGAGATGACTAGTAATCACGAAATCACGGCTCTTGATTGGCTTATCAGCTATGCTTGAATGATCACAACCACGGCGGCTTGCTGATTATGTGCTTCTACCAGTTCAAGAAGTACGCTAAAGGCAATAATGATTCTGTAAGCGCATTGTACGTTGGTGATTAAATAATAAAATGAGACACTTGGTCATTGAGTTTTTAGTGTTAAAACTAGATAACGATAGGTTCAGAACAACCATACCCTCTTGCAGGCATGACAGAGGTGAAACAGCGAATGCTTGTGAACTTATAGATTCCAGAAATACCTATCTGATATGATTAGAGTAGTGGTCCTGCTTTTCTGGGTGTAGTGCTGTTACGGTGTATTAGTTATCGCCAAGGTGCAGCACACCATGAGAGATGGATTCTAGACACAATTCTGTATGCTCAGAAGATATGTGGGCCGACCAGCTGGTAGCTTACATTGGGACTCTGAAGAAATTTAACTACCGCACAGCTTCAATACATTCTTTTTTATGTCCATGTCTGGTTTGATTCAAGCATAAGTCGTGATATAGCCAGTAATGATCTAAGATTCATTATGGACATGCTAAACAATGCAAGCGAACAGTATTTTCGCTCGCCCTACCAGCATAGTCAATGCTTGCCGTTATAGTTTTTCCGGGGCATCATTGAGGACTTTGACAGCACTCGCGCGTAGGATTCATTATGCTACAAGAATGAGACAAGTGCCAAGCATAAATGGCTGATTCATCCGGCCCGTACAGCTTTTAAGAGTTGATTGATATAGTCTACCACGACTAGATAAGATCAGACACAGTAGTGTCAATGTCAAGCTTTATATTTGTATTCAATCATGGTACATCCCCTCTGAAACTAGAAGTTCGTTCGCCACTTGCATAAGCGCCTTTGCAATATTTTTTCTCGTGTTTTTGTGCTTTCCCTCGATGAAAACAAGGCATACAGGCTACAACGGTTGCCTTCACAATAAGACATCAAGTCATGTATTTAAAGTTTTTGTGAAGCAGCTGTTCTTTGTTCATCATTTATTTCGTCCCTCAACATGTTCTGAATTAATCTTAAATCATTATCTGCGGACCAACCTACAATGCGCTTACAGATTCACCGCCGTTAGCCGACTCCTTGACCAGCTGATCACCAAGCCGCCACCGTCGTGATCATTGAAGCATAGCAGATTAGCCAATCAAGCACCGTGATTTCGTGATTACTAGTCTGCTTGCCGTTCTATGGTCGCTGACACGCCCAATATATGGCAGCTATTTTCAAACGCATTTAGACAAATGCTAACGACTTTCCTGTGAGCTTATTGCAGGTTCATTGACGTTTTTTGATCTATAATCTATAAAATGAGACATGGATACGCATAAATTTTGAGATTTTCCCAAATTATGGACAACCCTAATGTACACCAGGCCGAAACCAGGGTGCATGGGCCTGAGTGGCGAAAGCTTGGTAATTGGTAGCTTGCATTTTAACGGCGACTTTCGTTTTGTTACGGAATGCTGTTATTTCTATGTTTCAGTATAGGTATGTAGGAGCGAATTCATAAGGTGTTGTAATTCTGCTAGCGATCAAAGGAAACGCCATTAGAAGAGAAATGCAATGGCTTACTCTTTGTCGGTAGCTTGCTCTTCTTCTGCTCCAACGATACCGGCACCGCAAGCGTTGCCGTCTTTGTCATTCACCTGCATGACAAAAAAAACATTGCAAATTCCGAGTTTTTTCTGTAATAACGAGTGTAAACAATACGGATTCGTGTAGCAACCGTGTAAATATGGTCCTACATAGGCCTATATTAGGGTTACCATATTTAGGCAACATAAATTCCGGACACTCTCTAGTGCCCACTAGTGGATTTCAAAATGAGCTATGACGTCACACCAGCAAAGCTTTGGTCATAGACCAGAGGTGGTCACGGTCCGGTTCAGGAGTATGTGGCTGTGTGTTGTGTAACCGGGACCGAAAGCACATGTTTTTAGCCTCCTCCCGCCCAAATAAACAATGATTTTGAGCCCACACTATAGGGTAATCGATGCAACTTCTGAAGCGGGTGCTTGCTATATGAAACTGGTTTCTATATGCATCTGGTCGTTAAATTATTTGAATGAATTCTATCAATAATATTGGTCGTTCCATATATTACTAGATAGGCCTACTACTCTCCGCCCACATGATCAGAGTTTGCGGTAGTGCTGGTTGAGGATGATGAGTTCAAAAATACTGGGAGCGTAATTGCACATCGTTGAGCTTGTTAATCAGCCTTATGCCGGTGCGCACCACGGAGATTTATAAACACCCCACACCCAGTGGTTTCCAACCTGTTATGGTCGCGACTCCATCTCCAATTTGAAAATGTTCCGTGGCCCAGATTAAAATTTTACGAGCTGATTACTAAAAGAAGTCAGCACCTTTGTCCATACTTACTCACGGGCTATTTTGGAAGCTGATTACGTTCAACATATTCGCAAACCCCAGAATAAAGGCAAACTACGACCCCCCCCCCCNNNNGTTTGGAACCTCTATCTTTGAATAAAGCATTTAAACGGCCTTAGCGATCTCTCGGAATATACCGTTCTCCTATAGTTGCGATTACAATTTGACTTATTCCAGTAAATGAAGGTCGTGTTTATTTATATTTTAAGGCAGTTTTTGCGAGGGTGGTAGTCACCATATTAAAGTCAATGAATGTGATAGTAAATCGCGGGCAGCGCGAAGAAAAATATCATACATCAGCATAAATATTCCCAAACAATATTCTTTTTATGCTGATTTACGAAAAAAATTATGAGCCTACGTCAAAATTCCGGACATTTGGCATATTTTCGAAATTCCTCCCGGACGCTAGTTTGAACAGTGAAATCCCGGACATGTCCGGGAAATTCCGGACGTATGGCAACCCTAGCCTATATCTTTATGAAGTTTGACTGACACACCGATATATGTAGGCCTGCGGATTCAAACATGATCAGAATAACGAAACGTATAAAGATAAAACCAGTTCGATGATGGACATCCACCGAAAACTTTACCCGAACCATATAATTTATCCTATAAACCATAAACCAGGGGTCACGAACACACGGCCCACGAGGTAACATTTTGCGGTCCGCGACCTCATTCGAAATTTCAGAAGAACGCTTAGTGAAACATTTTGAAATGCTGAAATGGATTTCAGTTTAAACATATTATTGTTCAAAGTAAGCTTTTCTTCTGTGCCCAATATCACCACACCTTACTAGCTGATACGACTTCGGGCTCCTCAAAAGGCCAAACTTTACGAGGAGATATAGTTTCCAGCAAGTACCGTGTCTGGATAACCCCAATATCGATTCTTTAGTCCGCGAGGTGTCCAATTTGCGGCAGTGGAAGGAAAATTATGAGGTGGTCGACAATTAATTCGATTAGGGTGTGTTGACAACCGTCAATATGCAATATAAATTTACGAATTGATTCTACCTAATCAATGAGAGGTTCGGATTATTCGTGAAATCTTCTTCGTGCTACGCGCGGATCAATGCGATTTTTTTCGATTTTGATATGGTAGCGTCCTTTCTAAAACGAGCCCCACGGTACAGATGCGAGCAGCAGAGCAAAATGTTGCACCCAATAAAGAAATATCAATTTCTGATCGTGTTTTCCTCGTCACGAAGGAAATATCTTTCTGGTAGGCATACGTAGGCATATCCTTCCACTGTACCGACAGTCCTGATGATAGGTTAAGAAATAACAGCATGCAACAAAGTGAACTATTAACAATTGGCCCACCCCCAAAGATGCTGCACAGCATTAGCAACTTCCCCAAATTTTCGAACACACCGCCTGCATCAACTCTACAAGTGAATGTAATCATATGGGCTGAAAAAGGATAAATTATAAATAGTAATATGTGAAACAATACTAATATCAATGACGAAATTCACTCATGAATATGAAAAGACTTCACGCGAGTACAACACGGATCTCTGTGGCCATTCATAACATGACTATTACTCACGATTTTGGTGCACATAGTTAAGCCGATATGAGTAAATAGATTAGTCCCGAGTTCACCGGCAATCGACAATAGGACATGGACAGTTTAACGGGGTGTATCTATTTTGTCAATGTCGTCAATGTGGCCAAAGCGGCCAATGTCGCCAATGCAGCCAATGTCGCCAATACGGCAAATGCCGCCAATGCCGCCTATGCCGCCAATACCAACACACAATGTCACCCAGTTTAACGTTGGTATTTGGCCTCCAGATAGTTCATTACGTCTATGCACTGGAATGCGGCCGTAAGCTACAGAAGTAATCGAAATGCGGCCGTGAATAGCAAAAAGGTTGGCCACCCCTGCTTTAGTCAGGTATCGTGCGCAGCTCATAGTTCAAAATAGAATGAAAGTGATGATCATGATATTTTTGTTGTATTTGTAATTCTTCAATAAAATGTTATTTATTTTTCAGTAACTATCCCCGTCGCCCATGTTAGAGAGTATACATGGCGCGTTGCACTGACGTATAGAGTTGTCAAAACTTGGTTGTTAAACTGCATTGCCTAATTTTATCTCTATATTGAAGTCATGCGGCCTCTATGAATTTGGAAAAGCGGCTCGCTACCCGCTTTGAGATGCAGACTCCTGCCCTACAGGCATACATAGTCTTAGGAGCCTTCGATATTGAATTTGCAACAGTTCATACTGTCCATTTTGCTCGGTTAATTCTGAAAATCTCACAAAAATATGTTGTTTTTCTCTCGACTGGTGAGCAGCTCCAATACTTAATAGGGTATTAATTATATCATTGCGCTCAGAAAAATCGTAAGAATGCCATTCATTCCCTATTTCTGATGGTAATTTTCGTATATTTTCAGTGACATGGCCAGATTGAAAATGGCTTTCAATTGATTAATCCCGGGAGAATGACTTTTATCTGGGATAATGACACAGACCAATGTTTGGTCGAAAAAATGACTGCCATAACTGAATAGCTTGCTGGGGGTGTCCCTGTGTGAACTAAACAGAATCAGATAACAATCATCGCCTGGTCTACCCATGTCATGTGCATACCATAAAGTTACATGATATGATAAAACCTAGGTGATGCTGAAAAACAGATCAGGGTGGAAAAACCCAGGAGTGGCATGTCTGATCATAAGGCTGTGCTTGTAGGCGGAAGCTGTAGTTCGGTAAGGTAGAGTTCGAGCCGAAGCATTGTCAGAAATGCGCCGTGAAATCGATATCGTCGAAAATACCAAATTGTCTACAATGTTGTGCAACTGACATTGTTTTGTATGTGGTCTCATCAAAGTTAAATATTTGAACCTTCCAAGTCAACCATACTAGTACAATGTCAGAATGAGGGGTACTCTAATATTAGACTCGACTCGAAGCCTCGATTTGGAATTGAATCGCTCATGTACTCGATTTTACCCGACCCTATTGCTTACCTGCGACTTCTCGTGGTCTCCAACTTTTTCTAAATCTTCAGGATTTCCGATTTGGCACAGTTTCTCAAGCTTAGTGAAGATGTCCTGTTCAGATTCGCTTTCTTCACGCTTTGCCACCCGTGTTGGCTCCACCAGTTCTTCTATCGTGATCACCTCTTCTCCTGCATTTTCAGGCGTAGATTCTTCAGCCCCGACTGAAATAGCCTGAACTTCGTCTTCGTCGTTATCACCACTCGGAGGCGCGCAGCATTCCCCTTGTTGTGAGACGCTAGCGATAAGTTCTTCCGGCTCGCTCGACGGCTCATCCCATAAAGTCTGTAACGCCAGGCTTTCGTGTATGTACATGTGTTTCACATCTTTGGCTTTAGCCGGTACGATATCCTTTTCGGGAGCATTCCGGATTGATGAGTAGAATTGCAATTTCGTGGGCGTGAGAGGATGCGGCTGGAATTGAGGATATTGACATTCTTCTAATATAATTTCTTCCTGTTGGCTAGCTCGCCAGTCCGCTGCTTGAAGATCGGCTGCTTCTTCCGCGCTTAGAACCTCGCTCAAATGGAACTGGTAATTACACTCGCCGTTGTTGTCCCAGTATTGAACCCCATTTTGGACGCACGACAGAACGAATTGCACGTCATTGGCGCTGTCAAAATATGCGTGATCGATACGTTAGTTCTCTTTGTATATCCATTGTAATGTATGTATGATGCTAGATTAGGATAGTCATAATTGAGAAGGCAGAATCTCGAACAATTTATTTTTGATGTCACTTGATTAATAGTATGAATTGATGAAGTGAGAGTATGAAAAATATGGAATGCCAGTAACTCAAAAACAAATATTCGAATCAATTTTCAATTCATAAAATATTATACTTCGCAAAGCAAAAGGATAAATTCATTATTTACTGGATTCCATAGGTTAGTACCATAGGCCTGCTATCGGTAGCGACATCGAAGACAAAACAGCCGCGGCATGGCTTTGACTGTTGGCATTAGTATCAATACAATCATTCGTAAATATATTCAGCACGGTATATAAGAACTAAAGTTGGACATTACATGTGATAATAATTTTTTCCTACACGCTCAAACATTGTTTTTCATCTACACAAAAATGTGGTTGGCGCTGCATTTGTCGCTTCCCTCCACCATTTCAACTTAAGCTGAGTTGTGATCCCATACTATTTTGAATGAAGCATCTGTGGCCGTATCCTCATGTAATTTACAAAAATAACCGCAGTGCCTCATATCGTTTAAGTACTAGAGAAATCCCATGGCCTCAATTTTGACTAGTCCGGTAGGGTATATTTGCATCTGGGCGTTAAAATCCAACACAACAAACTGGAAATATTTGATGACATTAAATTGACTTCAAATTGGAAAATTTAAGATGACTTGACTTGACTTGACTCGAGTCAGAATTTGCAGTGACTAGAAAACATTTTGGAGTCGACGCTTGTGGCTTAATACCAGCCGACTTGAAGTAGACAAGATATGAAAGCTTTAATAAGTATTGATTTCATTTGACAAACTGTACTAAACCACTTTAGTACTAATTACAGTACGTAAATTGTACCTTGTTGATTCCGAAAAAATAGCCTATACGTGAGGCTTACCATCACTGGTTTTCACTGATCTGACCAGTGATGGGTTGGTGATCCAGTAATTCAGGGCTGTGGAGTCGGAGTCGGAGTCGGTGGAGTCGAAGTCGGATTGGCTAATTTTCTCTTGATGGAGTCGGAGTCGGAGTCGTGAAAACTGTGGTGGCTGGAGTTGGAGTCGTGGAAAAAATACTGACTGGAGTCGGAGTCGGAGTTTGTGAAAATAACCCTGACTTCGACTTCGACTCCGATTCGAATTTCTTTATCACGAAAGGTATCTTTAAATTACTAATAATAAATATGATAGGATTTTTATGTGCCATCAATCACAGTTATTTGTAACGATATAGATCAGGGTCGGCCAAACCGTGCCCCGCAAGTCAAATGTGGCGCGCTAGAAGGTTTTTCAATTCTCGAAATTAGATATAACATCAGGTAAAATTGCGAGGCCAACCAAAATTTGATTATCCTGACCGCGAAATTTGATGCCAGAAGCATCAGTTTCGACGCATTGGCGTAACCTGGGGCCAGCCACATTCATCGCAGATCTTCGTGTATGACCAATGACCATAAAGTAGAATATTGCGTAGCAGATTTATTTGACTTGAAATTTTTCTTAGCACTTCTCATGATTTATTGTCACATTTCTTGCATTTAGTATTGGAACCCTTCCTGTAAATTATAAATACGCGTAATCTGCAGAATTGAGTCCAACTATATGACAAATTACCAGCAGACGGTGTTTATGAGTCGAGAATGATCATTGCTCAGTGGCAGTTCAGTGTGTTCATGCCCGCGTAGGAAAGTGTGCTAAGTTACATACAAACCTGAATCACTAAAATCTCTGACATGTCCGGACGAATCCGGACGCATGACACTGACAACGACATGTTAC
This sequence comes from Botryllus schlosseri, assembly GCA_000444245.1. NCBI lineage: Eukaryota > Metazoa > Chordata > Ascidiacea > Stolidobranchia > Styelidae > Botryllus > Botryllus schlosseri. The sequence continues at coordinate 3,712 of ATSW01003379.1, read as the reverse complement.
ATTGTCAAAGTCAAAGGCTCGGGCGTATGAAGGATGCCACATGTCCGATTCAAACTTTACACTAGCAGACCCTTTCATTTAGGTAATGTATTCTCATAAATGTTAATGTGCATTGTGCATATACTATCACAACAATTATGTAAAAGCCGTGGCCAAATGTCACATTCTTACTTCCACGTTTCGCCTATTAACGAGCGTCACTACTGACTAAAAAAGGGAAAATATGGCGGTAAACCTTCCTGCATCGTAAGATCAAGAAGACTATGATTGGACCAATACCAGTTATATTCAACAGTAAACAGCCCAAAATATGTATACGGTGGCGAATGCGCGAAACATCGACAAGCATGCAAGATATAACCTACTTCGGATGATCATCACAAACCTGTTATCATTTCTTGAGAAACCGAATCCAAATATATCGAAATGCTCGTCGCTGTCGATGCAAGTTTCTAAGTACGATGCTTTGTAATCCCGATAGGTCGCCCAGTCATCAAATGTGACTCGGGCAAAAACCGTTTTTTCAAATGCAAGGTTCACGACTTTTGCCTTGCCAACCACGATAGGCTTATCAGCGCTCGGATCTTCGTAGATGGACACATTTTCTAAAGCTACTTTGGTAACTTTCAGTCGTTCATAACTCCCCTTTCCAGGGTCTAGCAGTACCGTTCGTGTCATTTTTTACAGGTGTCAAACACGAGTCTGCTCGATCACATAGTCGCCAACCAACCTATATGTTGCATAAATCTAAATAATATTATAGCGATGTTAACTTGCCGTCTATTCTACGGAACGAAATGCAGAATATAAAATTGGAACTTAATGAAAGTCAGTTGAAAAACAATAATGAACACTACACGAACAATAGCAATAAATGAGCAACACGAAGAAACATTCCAGCCGAAGTGTCATGGATGCTCAATAGGGATGGTACGAGTCCCAGAAAAGTTCTGGTTCGTTTTAACGCGAACCCTTTTCGAAGGTCATGCGTGAACGCGAACGTGAATATGAACCCATTACGTCACTTGACGTAATCTTGCCAATTCCAAGTTCAAACAGCACATTTTCGTGAAGTAATATATTAATGTGCATTTTGCACGATACCTAACGCCTATTCAGGCCACGACACATTTTATCACAATGTTGAAGTGCAGGCCGACTATTTAAGCATCACCACGTGTCTTGACTGGAACAATCAAACGCTACAGTAAGTCCATCTAATCATTATCTTCAGTTGCTTAGCCAACAATTTCAACGAGAGCTCGTTTACGTCTTAATGGTCGATGTTAGATCGGACAATGTATTCTCAATGTGTCATCCGACCATTGCTGTACAATATATATTGATCGGAGTGAAAAAACGGCACACTTGCTACAGATATAAACCTCAAAAAACCAGTTGTACAGTACTTCAATCGGACGGATTTAGTTTTTATGATACAATAATCATGGAAATCAAGATAGATCCCGCACGCATTCTAGACTTTTTATGTTAGAAAACGGCGCATTCTTAATATCAATTTCGTTAATGACAATAATTAATTGATCGACCGAGTAAGCACAACTCGCTGACTAGCTATATATGGTGGATTTCGTTCTTGGTGTGGTGTGATTGCGAACCAAGCTCACAGCAGAGAGTCACTAAATATTCACGGACGGAAAGCTCAATATTTCGAGACAACTTTCTAACAAATCGAATAAAATTTCTGAAATTGGCAAGGTGCATGCTCGCTTAGTACTAAGTTTCTTATCATGCTGTCAGCACCACGCAGAGAGTGATCCGAAGTTGAAATGAAAAGAATTTCAATTAAAGATTTTATAATAACGTGAAAATGTGTAATAATGAAAAAGGTTCACAGTGTATATGTATAACTACAGATAACTAATAGGGATGGTGTCGTCCAAGGGCGTAGCCAGAAAAAATATTTGGGGGGGCGAAAAATTCGATGACGTAAATGAACCTTAAAGATAAAGAAAAATAGGTAAAAAACGATGGACTTGGGCCCTTATTGGTTGATTAACACAACATCTGGGGCGATCGCTATATATATATTCCATTCACAGACATGATGTGATAATATGATGATTGTGGAAAATCCCGACGACAACACCTTCGCGCGAAGCGCGAAAATTTCTCTTGGTTAATGAATGAAATTCGTTCATTCTATTGTTATTTGCATATTGCAAATACGTTTTCATTATCAGATTTACTGGCAGTGCTGATAGAAGTGGTGTCATCAAACATTCAGGGGGCACTTAATTATACTTCTTGAACTAGGCTATAAAATGTTCCATATGAACTATATATGAATGTTGATGTAACGGTGAAAACAATACTTATATTAATACGTATCAAAATCAATAACAATTATGACATGAAGACTTCTGGTGGATCCCCGACCTAGCCGCGCGAAATATTGTACATTATATAGGACTATCTACGAAAAATGTGGCTGCTGGACCCTGGCTACGCCAATGCGTCGAAACTGATAATTTATTCTCAAAATCCCAAATTTCGTGGTCAAGCTAAACAAAATTTGGTTTTGGTAATTTATTTTTCGATAATATTAGTAATTTCGAGAATTAACCCGCGGGCCACTCAAAACCTTCTAGCGGGCCCCGGGCAGGCCGTCCCTGTTCTAGAGGGTGGACGCCGGACAGGACAGTTGTCATTTATTGCAGTTACTTCATGACTTGGGGAGAAAGCTGTCACCACTCAAGAGATCACGCACACGTAAGGTCGTAGCAAGAAAATCAATTTTTTTAGGGGAGCTCTCCCGTGGGAACATCTCGCAGAACCGTACATACTGCCATGGGAAATTTCACACATACGATTCTGACGCACACACACATATATCCGATGCAAGTTTCCAGTTGCCAACTAAGATTGTATTAGGTGGTCGTTTCGCGGACGAGCCCAAATCGCTGACATTAAGTGATGAACAATCAGTCTGAATTTCAGCCATAGTCGCGCAGAACGTAAATTTTTTTTTGAATAAATGACGGATTAATTTGATCAATAATATTGGTTCGTCTATGAGCAAGTGGTGTCCATTCTTATCGATTCGTTGAAGCACGCGGTTAGTTCGTAACCTCTAGTACAGATTGACGCTATACTTTAAAGATTGAAATCGCTGATACAAATCAGACCAAATAATAAAACTCCTTTGATCATAGACTCGTTCAATGTCAAATTAGCACTTTTTAACGTGAGGTGGTGATATTTTCCTGTGCCAGTCGCATATATGTTGGAGGGGTCTGATTGCAGGGACAGGATCATTAGGCGCCATGCAGCCATTTAAGCACCCGAAAATGTTTCTCGAAGGCTTTCGGAATACATGGGTCGGTTTTATGGCCGTCAATCATTTTGGAAGCGCACTTTGCGGAGTCGCATGTAGCCTATACTTCATATATCTTCATGTGTCCCGGAACGGAAGATGCCGGAGCTATCCGTCCCCAAACCCCATACTGAACTGACACTCCTATAGACTCAATCAACCCAACGACCTCGGGCTACTGTAGTGTATCTACTGGTACTGTTGTATTTCCATAATAGAGAATGTAGCTAAATTCATTAATGGGTATTTGCGGAAGAGTCTTTTTCGTGATACCGACATTAAAATTAAGACATGAATGGACAATAAATCGCGCGAAGCGCGAAGAAAAATTTGAGGTTACATACATCTACGCCAAGATACTGTAATATATATTGA
>KE605249.1:14620-33440 GCA_000444245.1 Botryllus schlosseri | reverse complement strand
AGTCTCAGGTGCATGCGTTGATATTAGATAATGAGAAAACTACGGTTAATTAACAAAAAATAATATTCTATTTATTTTCTGTCATTATTCGAAACAATGTTAAACATGAGTCCCAAGCGTACTAAAACTAAAAGACGCACACGATTTAGAATTGGTATTTCTTCACTGATGGCTAATAATTTTTCTCTGCGGGATGACATTTGTCTAGTGGGGTTCAGATTTCCAGGACAGAAACATTAGGTGCCAGCTATTTATAGGCATAAGGAAAATTAAACATATATAAGGATTTATTGTATATGTATCGGTTTTTATCGGTTTTCGGTCAGCATAAGGGCAGTCCTTTTCGGCCTAATAAGTTTTCTCGCTGCCGATCGTTCTGGTACATTTCTCGGAGTCGCATGTTACATGTAGGGTTGCATTTAAAACAAAAATCAATTTAAAACAAACATGTTTAAAACAAGGCCCTAATTTAAAACATGTTTTTTATTGTTTTTAGCCATGACGTCACGGATATTCAATTGTGACGTCATAGTGGATTGACATTGACAATTGAAAATATAGGGTAAAAATAGTTAAAATAGTTCCTTTGACGAAATATATGTACAATTGGTATTGAACAGACTATTTTGAGGGTTACAACCACCCCATATACATATACGTCCGCTATATCAGGCGGTAATTGTCCGTAGACTCATACATCATGTTTTTTGTAAAGTATTTACACAATTATTGCATAACGTTACAACTTTAAAAAAAATTGAAAAAGGCCTTTTTCAAAACACTGTTTAAAATATGTTTTAAACAAAGTGTTTTAAAACACCGTTTGTTTTAAATGTAACCCATAGTTACATGGCCTAAAACTTCATACGTCTTGGTGCGTCGTGGCGCAGTAATGGCCGATGCCGAAATGCCGAAATTTTTCTTGGGTGAAGGGTACCCAATGATCAGGATATGATTGGCAACATTAAATCGCGCATAGCGCGAAAAAATTAGGATAAAGTTGCAAAAATTTTCAAAAAAATACTGTATAATTTATTGTAATTCACAAAACAAATTCGGGCCCCCTTCGAGTTCGCCCCCCTAATTGGGGGGTTTGGGGTACAGCAGTTGCGGTCCTGTATACAATACATGATATGCTATAGAGCAGTGGTTCCCAACCTGTGGTACGCGTACCACTAGTGGTACGCGGAGGTCTTCCAGGTGGTACGCGAGAAGATTCTGTTTTTTTTTCGACGGAAGGGAGTTATTAGTTAAGGTGGGGTTGAACACAAAGATTGTTCTCCAATAAACTTCAGGCTTAGCATGGCCTCCTCGTACTCGACTCTAGCTTAATTCTCACTCCCCAGCTGCTAATTTTCCCTTCTACGTGGGAGTGCGAGCAAGGATTTTCATCTCTGATGACTATCAAGTCGAAGAAACGAAACCGACTTGTTGCGCCCATGCGTGACTGTCGATGCGTTGTGAGCAAACATATGTCACGCATCGACCAGCTAGTGCAGTGGTTCTCAAACTGAGGGGCGTGAAAGCAACATTTGAAGGGAGGCGCTAAGCTTCAGCCAACTGCAAATATTTTTCGCGCTTCGCGCGATTTAACTGCAGTTGTTCATTGTTTTTACTATATGTGTATAGTCCTAATAGCGTATTTGAGAATTCTCTTATCAACTGTCATTGCCTTCCATGCCATCAAATTATTCGTTGGGATTGCTAGCATTCTGGTTGCATTTTGTGATATGACGATAAAGGGGGCGTGAAATTTTTCACTATCATAAACGGGGACGTGTCTAAAAAAGTTTGAGAACCGCTGAGCTAGTGGAAAATAAGCAGAAGCAGCCATCGCATTGAAACGATTGACGTTTTTTGTTTGCTGTTATTTATTATGTTCTTGTGGTTGGTGGTGATAAAACAATTCCATGCATCCCATTTACCCTGGCTGATAATATCTAGCTTAGTAGTATTTGCTATTACGCCGCGCATGGGGACTGAAACATTTTTTGACCGCTTTCAGCGCGCGCAACTTATGTAGGTGGTACGCGAGCACTGCATAAAACCTCCAAATGGTTCGTGGGTGAAAAAAGGTTGGGAACCACTGCTATAGAGACTTTGAAATTGATATCGTTTTATGCCGCATATGTCTCTCGTACAATTCACACTTAGTTTGAGCCTAAAGCATACGTGATGGAACATAAATACGCTACGTTCCCCGACAATGTTTTGTCGTGCCTTGGTTCTATTTGTTTTGTGGTCCGATATTATAGTTAATCATAAGCCAGGTAGACGACCGAATTGATGCTGGACAAGACTTGGCGATGGTATGGAAATGGAATGGTCAGAAATACTCCACTTCTCACTTCACAAATAACAACGATACTATCATAATTACTGGAGCGAATAAAGTAGCTGCAACGGGCACACCCAAAATATTATTTCACCAAGCGGTAGGCTATCATTCTATCGTCGATAACGGCATGCAGATGGAGGTCATAGCACCATACATCCTTTTTTCTGTAATCTCGATTCATACCTTACAAAAGACATTCTATTTTTCGCCAACTTCGATACTTCAGTTCTTTGAACTGGGTGCCTCATTCAAGCACCTTGATGCGCTGCAAGACTCTGCGGCGAGTAAGAAATATAGGCCTAACAGTGTTGGCATGAATTCAAAGGTCATGAGGAAGAAAACAACTAAATATGTGACGCACTCTCATATTAATTTGTTTAACAGTAAGTTATTTAATAGTGAAATGCGATACTAACTATTGAGACAATTGTTATAACCTAACAATCTATTGCACATCTTACACAAGGAAACCGCATAGCGTCCGGAGCATTGAGCGAACGGATAGCATATTATATCGCAATACGACGCCAATTCCGGTTGTCTTTATCTTGTAAACGCGTTGCATAGCTTCTGTATCACCTTCGTAAATACAGCTAGCAGTTTCCGCTTTGCGAAGAGCTTTAGATTTTGATGATATACTGATCAATGCGCTGAAAATAAATTAGGTGAGTTCTGATTCATCGGTAGCCGAAGCCATCTGTTCACCATTTCTGACGTTTCGTCAATTACAAGTTTATATTCTCGCAAAACTGCTGGCTGATTTAATAAGGTAAAACCTTGAATGATTTGGAAGTTGCTCATATGTGATGATTCGTTTTTCGGCTTACGAATCTGATTCGCTTTTATCATCACCGATGGGTCCGTTAGTCGGCGCTTAGTGAGAAATTGGCAGTGCTATGTGTATATTATTCTGAATAACATTCACATCCAGGATCATAAAATCTGACTAATCAAGAGAGGGTGATATAAAAAAGGAAGACGAGAAGAATCATGGCATATTATCGACCGATTTTTGACCGTGAGTACAGACGACGCTGCGATATCGTTTATTTGTCTTGGTTGAATATGTTTGAATTTGCATAATTATTGGATTTAGCATTTGCTGCAAACAAGTCAAACGACTCTACTCTTAAAATGGGTCGATGTGTATTTAGTGGATGTATACGTCAGTAGCTGATGCATAAAGTTATTCAAAGTATTGTCATCATCAAATCATAAATATTTTTAAAAGATGTAGATGTATAATCCAATCTTTTATGATTCTTATCCGAACATATTCATGTATACTGGGTTAAAGATGTAATGTTTGCTGACCCAATTCTTTGACCTGTGTCTCCGCGCAGGACATGCAGGAGCCAGAAATTCTGCGTTGCACCCAAAGTAACTGAATTGTTAACAAGCATATAGGGTATATGACTTTGCTAAATGATCGCCGAAAAAAATACTAATGAACGCATAACTAATAAATGATAAGTGCGCGCAGATTGGATTATATTGAGATCTGTTGTCGTCATGAAGTACTTAAATAGTGGATTGTGAATTTGTACGAAAATGCATTTTTAGCATTGTGTACTATATATTGGTATATAATTCACCACGGAATCATTATTTTGCCATTTGTATGCGATTACATAAAATACGGGATGATGTATATGATGCGCAAAGCACTAATAGTGGCTGAAAGCTCTTATGTATAGTTCTCGGCGAAGCTAAGGTACGGCGAAGCGAATGGACGCATATCCGTGACTAATGCGGTGATGATTTAATCGGTTGCATCTATTTGATGTTCCGGTACACAGCGCTTAGCCGTACCACTGAACACAATCGGTAAAGTTACAGTTGAAGATGAGATGACTCGGCGAGGGATATCAGGAAGTGCGCCCACGCAAATTGGCGGCGATTTCGATGAATAAGTCGCTGAAGAATAAAGACAAAGTGTACAATTTAAACTCCCCTCACTCCAAACACCCGAGCATTTTGCATAAGACACGACACGAGAAAATAATTGATACCGGACCTGTGCGACTCACAGGAAGTCACAAGATATGATAGCAAGAGCTCAAGAGCAACAAATACACGACGTCGGTCCCAGATAATCGGGCTAAGCAGTATGACTGGATAGTTGGCATACCTGTAATAATGCATCGGCAAAAATACATCAAATTCGCACACTTTTCTATTATATTGCCACAGCATAATAGCTGCTAATGGATCCGTGGAGTTTAGCCGAATAACATCTCGCAGTGTTATAATTCTACGATTCCTGTGTAATTACATCTTGGCTGTATCTTATTCGTTGCAGTATTATAAGTCCAGTGTCATCCAAGAATTTTTTCTGCTCCTATATAATATCCGATATGATGATGTATCGTAATAGATATACTTCCACAATGTTTTTCTTTCCACTTTTGGTCGGGACATCTGAAATTGGAAAGTACCATCCGATGATTCACTGCTTTGTTTTGGTCTGATGATAAGAACAATATGAAAGGGTATCAAGGGTGCCATAGACTAGCCGGCTGTTCCGGTATAGACAGCTATTCTCTAAGGCTGGCCGATGGCTTTGTTTTTACACCCTCGTCGCTGTATCAGTTCTATGGAAACCATTCTCGATCCCATCGGAATTAGGGCTTTTCAATACGTTTACTAACAATTCGCAGATCTTATTAATGGCCTTGCTGCAGAACTTATGTTAATATATAATGGAATCTAGGAGAACAAAAGTATTTTGGTAGTGCCTATGCCATGTACATTAGTATGCCTCTCATGAAATCATGCATCAAAATGAATCAAAATTGAGCCACCTATAGTCAATCCATCGTCGATCATTCGTCTTCACACCTTCCATTCAGCGGCGTTTAGACATTGTTAGTGATAACTACCAACCGTTTCAACTATACTCGTTGCTGAAAAGTTTTTTAAGTTATCGCTGGAAAAAACGTGAGAAATTTTGTGTAATGTGTCGGGGAATATAAGCAATACTATTGAAATTTTACTACGTATGCCTTGTATGGGATTGTCAACAGCTCCCGATACTTGACATAATCGATTTCTATTGATTACCCATGAACGCGAAAGCTATTCCTTAAATGGGCAATTGGGCATCTGTCCGCCGCGTGCTCAGACAAGAGTGATTTTCTCCTCACCGTGGCACATGTTTTATGTAAGCAATCTATTATAGGGATAATACAATACATTACATACGCTAACGTAGCAAAGTAAATAAACATGTTTGGACTGACATGTGCGACGCGTCATATTTACACGGTGTCGGCACAGAATCTATAGACCATCCATCCCGTTTACCAGCTCGGTTTCCGTGGACATGAAATCATCGTTTGCTTCCGGTGTAGCATTGCAGAACATAGCTACATGCCGGAACGATATTTGGATGACACAACTGCAACAGAACAATTACTTTAAAACATGATGGAATGTTCCCTCATATACTACTTTAACTGACCGAAATTCCGTGGTGATTCACCGCGTCTGCACGTTAACGCACCCAACCGGTAGTCGCGGCGCCGGTGTCGCATTCACCTGGAAATTCGTGCCCTTCACTGAAATAGCATTCCGATCATTTCATATATTTTGGCCGTCCTGCATACCTGTGGGAAACCAGTAGGATTCTCGATGACCCCGGACATCGCGTGGAATGTTTAGTTCAGAACTGGATAAGCCTCCGATGCTTTGGTATTCGGCAATACCTAAAATTTTTCGAATCTTATATATTCAATAGCTATTACACGATGGCATTAACGGCACGAGTAAATTAGGGATGCACCTATTTTGTGTAAGGGACCTATTTAGACGATTGAGGTTATATGGAAGGCTATTTAGACTGCAGGTAAGACTATATTGAGCCTAATGAGAAATATTGAGACTACATATGACTACCGGAACTACGGAAGAGTAAGCATACTTGGACAACTAGAAATTTTTCGGCTTTCAAAAATTAGATTAGAATTCGAATCATAGCTACACATTTTTTCCAAATGAGTTTGAAAATATAATTGCTTAATTCGTGGAAACCTGGACATTGAATCATGTCGAGTTCATATCATATCACTTCATTCTCATAAGCACGATAATGGCAAATGTCTGTACAAGTGTACACCAAGATCGGCTCGTTTTGCACTGTACAGATCTCCTGTAGCATGAACAGGAAACCAGAAATTAAATTAGAATTGAAATTAGAGCATTGAAACATTTCACAAATTAGATTACAATTAGATTAACGGCATTTTGCCCTAATTTAGTCAAATTAGACAACTAGAATTATCTAGATGTCCAAGTCGTGGTCGTGGGTTTAATCCCCGGTCCGCGCAGACTTGATTAGTAAAACCGGTATTCATGGCTTTTCGCCTTGAGCTCAGCATCATTACCAGGATAGCATGGAGGGGTGGTGCAAGACTTGGCAAACCTTACAAGCTTATATCTTCACCATCCTTGTTCAGTGACATATGTACGTGATGGACTCAAGGCATGGATACGCGCAGATCCTGTGTTAGTAGGGTTGCATTCAAAACAAACGGCGTTTTAAAACACTTTGTTTAAAACATGTCTGAACAGTGTTTTAAACAAATGCATTTAACAAAAATAGTTGTTGTTTTTTCAAGCGTTGTCTAATTATGCCGTAATTGTATAAATACGTCCGAAAAACAATGTAGTATGACCCTATGGACGATTTGCACCCTAAATAGTCGATGTATGCGATTGGGGTGTCTGGATTCTGGAACCCTCGAAATCGTCGTCGGTTCAACAGTTATAGCAAGTAGATATAGATCATTGGTACGGAATGGGTGTTCTGATGATGATGGCCGCCGACCGTAAAAATGATCCATAACGGTGTAGTCCTATGGTTAAATATATTTTTGGTCTGTTTATGACAGTGGTCGGAAGCCCTTCTCGTCGAAAGAGGCATATTTACCTACATTTTCAATTGTCAATGTCAATCCACTGTGACGTCACAATTAAATATTCGTGACGTCGTGGCTAAAAACCAAACAATAAAAAAAATGAAAACATGTTTTTAACAAGGGCCTTGATTTAAACATGTTTGTTTTAAATGCAAGCCTATGTATATGTATATTTCTGAGCCGGTGCATATGCCGCGAAACAAGAATTAAGGACGAAAATAAACGTCCTATATTTATGCTCTTCAACCTTTTTCGTCGTGGTACACCCTTTTAACGTTTAATCGAAACTCGTACACCCTTGACCACATATAATGCACTGATCCCGTATACAGCAAGCTTAATCCAGGAGTGTTCAACCTTCTTGCTATTCACGGTCGTATTTCGATTACATATATCGCAAGCGACCGCATCCCGGCGGAGAGTGGTCAGGTCATGGCCGATCTGGACGTCATATACTCATGTTCAATTGGCTACTCGGAACTTAGCACTGCGGATAGCCCTTGCGGTGTTTTGTGTCATCACTGATTTCTTGAGCTGTAGGCCTATGCAGAAGACTATAGCGTCACCATAGTGCTCACCGAGTATTTCCGCCTCCTTCAAATTTGAAATTTGGGGTCGGTAGCGCCTTGATTGGGTTTCGTGCTTGACGCGAAAACGTCCCATAATTCGCATCTCTCTTGGACACGAGGTGAACAAAATCCACACTTCAAGAGGCGTGGCTCTTGTGTGGCTGCGTCGAAAAATCTTCATGAAAAAGATGTTTTTCTATATTGTTTCTCAAGCATGACGATTGACGAACAAATTTTGACCTTTTAATGCGGACCAGTCAAATGATGCTAAAATCTTACAGCCCAATCACTACCCTAGTCTTTTTCAGTGGGATGCAGAATTATCAAGTACATATATCATATATCACACGGAATATTGGTGCTCTGTTCTAGAAACTCGAGGTATAAGACTGAAAACGTGGGAAATTCCAATATACCTCCTTTGTTCTATTCGTGTTGGGTGATGATAATTTTTCTTGGGATCATAGATCATAAAAAAGCTTAACTCTTGATAGAAATGTGCTGGCTAATACAAGAACTTTCCAATTACTCAGCATTGCATCGCCGGCCGATTGAAATCGTCTGTTTGACTTGGCTGGACTAGGTGATTTTTTTTCGGTAGGCACGCCGCATGCTCATTGCTCAATTGTTTGAACTGTTTGTTGATTTCTACCGCTCCAGCGTAGTCTATGGAGTCGTTAACGAGTACTTTCTAGGTATAGTTCGAAGAAACTTCACCACACAAATCCCGGGTTTTGCAAGTATCACTAAACGGTTTCAATGGGACTGTCTTTATTAGTCGTGCGTGCGGGAACGGTGGCTCAGACTCGCATTTGGAATACACCGGTTCGGTTCTCATCACCGAAACAGTAATATACCAAGTCGAGAGCAACACAATTACGAATCAAGAAGCTTCTACTATCGACGTATGCGATATGCGTACGCGAACATTTCCACTATAGTAATCGCTTCAGAATCACTGATGCGATTGTCCGCGAGGCCGTTGTACCCTTTTCAAAAGCATCGTCGAGTTCTGACGCGAGAGAATAGAATTTGCGTCAGCGTATGTTGCCCTCGATTCGTATAATTGCCGGCATTTCACGGTCGGTTTGCAACGAGACAAAAGGCTGTTCCGTAGATCTCTCGAACGAATTTAACCAGTGCTCGTCACAAGTGTCATGAAAATAGAGCGGTTACGAGTCCGGCGCCAAAGTAACGTGACGACCGGTCTTTTCGACCTCTGGATCTATTGGGACATTTCTCCCCATGACAATACGAAACTGTATTGAGCGCCATATCGAGTGCCACTAATGATACAATTAGAGCGAAATGCCGGTAATATAATTCTAATCTAATTTGTGAAACGTTTCTATACTCTAATTTCAATTCAAATCGAATTCTGGTTTTCCTGCAAATGCTACAGGAGATCAGTATAGTGCGAAACGAACCAAGCTTGCTGTACAGACATTTGCCATTCTCGTGCTCACGAGAATGAACTCCGGCTTGATATGCATTGAACCTGATGCAATTTCCACGTTTCTGCGAATGCAGTATTTCTAGTCTAATATAATTTGAAAAAAAATGTATAGCCATAGTTATTGTCTAATAGGAAAAAAACTGTTCGGCAATAATTCTATTTCTAGTCTAATTTGGAAAAAAATGTATAGCTATAATTCAAATTCTAATCTACTTTAGCAAATATAAAAATTGTCTAGTTGTGCAGGTCTTCTTACGAATGACATGACGTCGCTATAGAGACGATTACCATACAGTGAGTTATGCTGTTGTGATAATGATTGTAAATCCGCTGAATGCTACCATGTTGTGAAATTGTGGATGTTATATGGAACACTGAATTTACTGAATACTTGTAAATTTTGGTTGAATGGAATCGCTACTAATAGCTCTATGCTCGCAGTTCAGCCTGGCAACCAAGCATCATTCACCAGACGTATTGTAACAGTTTCCCGTCTCGTGGTGCAGATGCAAAACTGATGAGTGTTAATGCGGTAAATTACATTCATCGGATATTCATGACTATAATTCCAGCATGTAGCGTGTATTGATATAGATAACCTATTGCTACTTATTGGTAGAAAGGGGGCCGTTATGGGGCTGGCTTGGCCCACGAATCCGAGTCAAGTGTTAACATGAGATTCCAGTCAAGTACATAGTGAGCTTTGGGTACCGAAAGTAATAAAAAATACATGACGTCAGAATTTCAACAAAAAAAAACATCATGAATTAGGCTCTTCTCAATCGTTGCGTCATCTTGGAACACTTGCAGGTTTCAAGGAAAGAAGCGAAAGAAATTCAATTGTGAATGATAGTAATCGTAAAGCGATCATTGTGTGATTTTGTTTGGACTAATCGCATGCCCCAGACTAACTGTAATCGCAGGGTCACGTGAGCGAGTAATTCACGCAATAATCGCCCCGTGTCTGATTGCCCTATCGAAACCACGTGAAATGGAAGATGTGCAATGTGAATGTGACAACATTTCTAGTAGCCAATGTGTCATATCTATCGATTCTTTAATAATAATTATGTCATTAGGCCTAAATAATCGCATACAAATTGACTTTCTCGCCGTGTCTATGCAAGAATGCAACACCACTATTTCGAAACAATGGAATTCCATATTAATAACTGCTGTTGCAACAATTATACGTTATATGCATGACGAAAGTGCTAATAAAAGATACTTAACAATGTATGGTAACTGTCACTTCCAGCCGCAGGCAAGAACTCATCCATTCGGAGCTAATACATCTTCAACAGGAGTAAAGATAACCTGTAAATGCTATCTCCGGGCCCATTACGTAAGGTAAACGAAGACCCTATACACGCGTCCTCTTCTGCGAAATGTTTTGATCGAGCAAGGCCCTCGAATTTCGTATTATATGTCATAGCAGATAGAAAACCATTGAACATAATTTCTTCCAGAGTCGTAACATGACGCTCCGGTACAGTTATCATTTTACTGAGATATAGGCTAACCGGCGACTTTCAAAGCGCCTATTTTAGTCGCAATAGCGGACGTCAGTATATGTCCTTGCTAGTTTAAATTTTCGGAACTTGTATATAGTCTCTGACTCCCTGTTTGCTATACCGATATTGTCTTCGTGTTGCATTTTTGCATTCCATCGGCCTACGTATAGTTCCAAACCCGATCCGATGTTACTGGGTCTCTCCAGCTCTGTATTTCTCAAAACTAACTTACGTCTAGTAAACAACGTGACGTCAAACAACAGCGAACGAAAATACCAAGATTAAACCGGCAGCCTACTTTTAGCTCTTCGTGATACGTAGCAAGACCTCATAACACCACTTGTGGGATGAGAGATGAAGTTTAAATCTAATGCCGACGTGACAAGCCTCACATTTTCTGATTTTAATTAGTTTGGCATTTTATCACCGTAATGTTTACATGAATATTGTAAGTATAGCTCGAAAATATGAGCGCCGTGATATAAATGTAGCATAAAATTGCGATTATGGGGATTTTACAGTTTTTTACTGCAGCCAGCAATGGCCACGCCCGCAAATAATAGCGCGCTACTGAAATGCCTTATTTATTGGGAACATTTTACAGAAAGGGAGACTTATTTTTCAGTATTTGCAATTTTACAGCGCAAAATATTTTAAGTACTAAAATTTCAAAGTTTATCATTTAAAAATGTTGCAAAGCTCTGATTGACAGTTGCATATCCCGTTCACCCAACGCAACCCACTTTCGTTATTCCGGTTGTCGACCGCCGTTGCAGTATTCGTAATAAGTTGTAATAAGTTCATTTAGTTACCGCTTGATTTCAAGTAGGGGAGATGTGGTACCGATGGATCAAAAATTGCAAAATGATCTCCGGCCCTCAAGTCTTCAGCCAAGAATAGCTTATCTTTTGCTGGCTCAACACTTTAATCCAAGCTCTACCTATCGCGGACATTTACATAAATATCCGCCCTTTCAGAAAATAGTTATAAACCTTTAAAATTTGTTGCTCGGGCGTATCATCGGTCCCCACCCGGTGGGTCCAAAACCACACGATCATGGGACCTATGAGACATAAGCTCAAAACTCAAATTTTTCAACTTATTTTGTTGTGTACTATAATCTAGGCTGCAACAAGCCAATGAAGAATGTTTCGTTGCACCTTCAAGAATAAAATAAATTATATCAACTCAAATATTGGATAAAATCTCGTTTTGATTTCTGCCGAAACTAACAAAATTAATGGCACATACATATTACTCGCAAATCGACATGATGACTTTCAAATACTGGAAGGCGATATAGAAAAATGTATATATCGATCAAAATTTATTTTACACCCCCTAAAACGTAAATCATTTGTCACAGACCCCATAAGTCGAAGTTTTTTGCATGTGAGGAAAGATTTTGCCAGCATACCGTTGTAGACAGAGTCGCGAACTGTGATCGTGTGATTATTATCACAGAGACTTTTCCAAGTATTTTCGGTTCCAGTGTCTCATCGGTACCACATCTCCCCTACCTCAATACCGTGGCGCGCAATGCCTTGAATGAAGATAAGCCCCACTCAGAGTTCCAATAATCATAATAGTAATATTAATAACGTTACTTTTATACCAACGATCAAAATATAGTCATTCCTGTTGCTTAAGCAAAAGTAGAAGTAGTCTTAATTGATTACGGTAAAATAATATTGCCGAATTCACATTATTATTTCATGGGGAACCATGGTATTTGTATGTCTGGAGAGGACACATGTAGTATAAACACTAAACAGATATACAAAGTATTTTTGACGGTCTTGAAAATTTGATATCAATGCATGCAAACGCGGAATGGCGAGTGACAGAGGCTCAATTTCCAAGCAATTTTACAAGCAGAAATTATATTATTAATGTGAATGCGAAGACTGTGTGATTATCGTAAAAGTATAGAACACAGGCATTTAGTATTGGAAATAATATAATACTTTGAACGCTTCGCTACTAACCCCGTATGCTGATCAATGGCGAAGGCTGCAGACCAAGGACAACACCCCACTTAACATTGCGATCAATTATCTTCAGCTATATATACATGCAGACACAACCATGCTTTTAGCCCAAAATAATTTCATCTTTGTGGCGCGTGGATCATTCTATTACAGGGATAAAGTTCAGCTATTTTTTGGGGTTCGGAGAGGTCACATCCAACCTCCATAAAGTTCAGTTATCATAGGCCCCAGATAAACATACCAGAAAAACGCGCCCCAGCCCCGTCTGCGTTGCAAGATGATTAACATGGCTATATGGTCATCACTAATATAAAATATACATCTGAAGACCCTATACTATTAATCATAATAGTATAGCTCTTCGTTTTGTTTCATCCCTAATGCGGATTAGTTTTCTTGGGATTACATATTATTAAAATTATTAACTTTTGACAGAAATGTGCCGGCTGATAGAAGCGGACAAATTATACCCATCTAGTTGTTTGAAATTTTTGTGTGTAATTCTAGTTGCGGATTTTGAAAACTGAGTATAGTTGTATGGTATAGTTATAGTTGCGGATATTGTGAAGTAGTTTCATTTCTAGTTCTGGTTGCGGTTCCGGTTATCGCAGGCCTCGACCAGACTTTCACAAAAATATCCAGAATGGAATAAGGTAGAAATATTCCTTAGCTCTGTCCCGATATGATAAGGTATTTGCAGTTGAACATTTCAACAGATAGCGACGCGTTGCGATACATTCGGCACGGCAGAATCCTGGTGATTTCCGACCGAAGATAACAAACGTGGACGTGACTAGAATCGAAAATTATCCATTCATAACAGTTTCTCGCTAAAAAACGCATCACATGTAGTTTTGCGGGGGTGAAAAGCAAAATGTTAAGAGAATATCCACCGACCATCGTATCCTACGCAAAAGCGTCAATCCGAGTAACATTAGAGATCGCTTCATTGCAAGTTGTAGCATGGCAATTCGTCGCTAATTCGATAACAACATAACACCTTTGTTGTAAGATTCAAAACGACTTAGTGCTACGTCATAGAAAGTTCGAAGAGGTGCACCTCACGAGTACCCACTCATTGATCCGATTCTCCTTTATTGCGCAGCTTACAATGGAATCATACGGACCGACGACAGGCAATACACGGACGCGAGAGAAACCGGTTCCATTATGCATAGTTACACCCGATACGCTATGGCTCGAGGTAAATATTGATATAAATCCGCTGATATTCT
The DNA here is from genome assembly GCA_000444245.1 of Botryllus schlosseri. Lineage (NCBI taxonomy): Eukaryota > Metazoa > Chordata > Ascidiacea > Stolidobranchia > Styelidae > Botryllus > Botryllus schlosseri. Next base: position 19,418 of record KE605249.1, on the reverse strand, counting down.
CTCGTGTCCTCTTTGTGACGTAGCATGACCAGGGCCGTTCTATTGTGTGCGGCTCGATACAAATATACGGAAAGCCACTGTTTTGATTTGTTGAAGAATTTGAGATACGCGTGATATTTTGCCGGCAAGGCATAATGCGGATGTTTCTCCCGAATTAATGTATTGACGAAAACAGACTTCTGTTTAGAAGAAACTCATTTTCGCGACCTTATCATTCAGTGAGTTATTCCAACAGCATAGAAATACCAGTGAGCGATTAGATCCGAGATCTGCAGAGTAAAAATGCATGTTTCGTAAATCTCGAGCAATTCCGGACCTGGGAGCGTTCTACGCAGGATTCGTGTCTCACTGCATTCGCCAGAAGCTTCCGATACCAGATGAATCTAGCGACGGTTTATAAATACAGATCTGATCGCAGATGAGATATCAAAAAGTATCGTATTATTTCGGTATCCTGATTTAAAATACGTGGAACATCCTGTTCTAAAATGTGGGACAATAGGCCTATTGTTGCGAGATGCTAATGTTATAGAGATAGCATAAGGCCTCGATCGGATACTAGCAATTGTAGCAAACTTGGCTTCTTCTGTGCTGTTCTGTTCACGTCAATCATAACGATTGCCGCGCTTTTAAGTATCTTAGCGATTTTATCATCGCGAAGCGTCCCTGCTATAATCACACAGGATCTCCCAAATCTCTCGCATTTGAATATCTTTGCGAGGTTCAAACTGCCGCATTGCTTTGAGGAAAATGTCAAGTTTATTTTCCTCGCCACAGAATTTGGAGTAAAGGACATGGCATATGTAGGCTCTAATTTCGATGAGCAAGGCGCAAAAACGAATGACATCACAGTGCGAAAGTCGACACCATGAAGAGTGGGAACTGATTTGCAAACTTTTTTCAGTAATTACTTCTGAAATCGTACGTTGTTTGTATGTGATTTAGGGCTGACAAATGAACTTTCCCCCATCCCGCTGATGCTGACCTTGTGCTTTTGCACCACCTTCCAACAATGGCACGCTCCATGTTACCTTAAGGTCCGTATTTGCTGTATTGTATTTTCTTGTGATATACCAACTTTCAATTTATGTCTAACGTATAACAAAGTAACGGTACACACAGTATAATTACACAGGATTTGCACGCTGTATTACCAATCGCCACTTGAAATCTAGCTAGAAGCTAGTGACGTGCCTTCAAATAGGAGTCGAGGTATACAATGACAAAGCAACAGAGCTAAAATTAGATAGACCTTACGCAAACGATAAAACAACACAAATGAAAGTAAACCGGCAATAGTATCTTTACACGGCAAACAGTGGTATAGATATAGAGTTACACAATCGATTGTGACGATACAAATTTCACAATTCGAGCCAATGACACCGGCGTATATTTCGGGTACATCCAAATGTATCCGGCCGGCATATGGTAGTAAAATTATAACTCTCTTTGTTTAGTTTTTCGTTGGGCAATTCTTCTCTCGCGACGCATCAACCATATTGCATAATTATATCCAGAATGGATGAAATTATTTAAAGAAACTGAAGTAAACTTTCTGACTCGGCATGTACCGGGTAATGTTACTCCCACATGACGTCGACAAGTCCTTTGGAAGTCTCCTGGTAGAGGTCTCTTCCAAATGCGCTGTCAATGCAGACGACTATTGAAGGGTAGGTAGTGCATATATGAGACTTGAGAATAGAAGATCCAGAAGATACTGAGATAAACAGTTGGACATAAATAAAATAGTGTGTATTCTGTGTATGGTAGGATTTGCTCTGAAATTATTCATAACTCAAGGTTTTCCTTATTTACAATAAAGGTGTGGGCGACTATATTTCTATAGAAATTTTGACTTCGAAAAGACTGGTGTGAAATAGTAGTGCCTCTGAGATACACAATGATGAGCTGCAGGGAAGAACTTCGTTTATATATCTCTTCATTATGAGAAACTTGCAATAGGAATTCGAAGACATGTTATTGCTCCCTGTATACTGCCAACGATGTTGGTATAAATGTGAATATAAGAACCAGAATAAGCTTTAGCCTATAGCTAGCCTATATACCCATCAGTTGAATAAAATGAGTTTGATAATTTGTTGATCACGATATGATCACAATTGTACTTAATATTAACTCCATATAGCACAGTCGCCACTGCGCAGAAAGGCGCGCACGCCCTATCCAAGTTGTAGATGGTGGTTTTATGACAGCATCGCGAATACGAGGTTATGATTAAACCGAGATATACTCATTACTCACTGTTGGAACTCATGATTGCCTCTACAAGACGATAGCTGCTCCCGTGATACCATATATAACTGGTGGAGATCAGACCTTATTTAAAATTGTGCTGCACTCGATAGTGTTCGTATGATTCCGGGTTGTGCCAGTCAATCGTCAGTATACATACGCAGTGCGCATGCGCAGCGGTTGATTATAATCTATGGGTATCACACAGACAATTCACAAAACAGCAGTAATCTTATTATATTTCTACTTCATCGTATATACGAACTTTGCTGACTGCGTAATATATCGTCACAGTTCGAAGATAGGTTTGTTTACGTCGCTTATTTGTGAATAGCCTGAAATACGGGAGTATACAGCGTCAACTCGAAACTCTAACCTACAATGCCTCCCATACGTAAGTTCAAATGCTGTAACAATAAATTTGACATGGTTGATTGCAGCAAACGTGACGCCAGCCACTCGCACTAACACCTGACGCACCGGTAAGCCGCTTGATGTTACGCATACGCTGCGTAAAACGACGCAAAACGCCCAAGGCACCATGCTGCAGGCATTCAGTCAGACGTCAAAACGATTTAGAGCACGTACGCGGGCCGGTGAAATTCCGTCAGCTGAGAAAACCACATGTACTTAAAAATTGCCAGGGCCACTCAATAATCATAGGGAATTAAACAGAGAACGTAACGAAGTTTCGTTAACGGGTGTACAAACAATACAAAACGGCATTGTTTTGAATATTTTAAGAACCGATACCGTACGACTTAATTTCCCTCACTTCAAGGTCATTGGCATACGAAAGTTGTTACGCACATGATTGCCAAAAACAGGCGCGCGCAATCAATTCCTGACTAGAAAAATAATTACTGCGGCGCAGCCTACACTGTGGAAGTTCAGCCACCCTCACAAGTTCGCCGCCCATTCGCAGCATCAAAACACCGATCGAAACTTTACATCAAGTCTGTTCCTGGAGAAATAACGAGCTATTGCGTTATTATTTGGCAATCGATTGGAGTATTACTTCAATGCTTTTAAAATCGCAAATGCCAGTGTGCAGATTTTCGGAGTTTGAGAAGTCGACAACTTTCAAGTCTATTGAAAACTGATACGGTAATTGGTATCCGTCGGGGTGAAAATCTGGAAGTTCTGTTTTGATGGGAATCTGACATATTTTCGACTTCACCATCGGCTGCGCTGGTCTCGCTGAACGTGTTCGGGAATCTTGACACTATACTATGAAATCGTTGTATTTCTAACGTGTATATGGCGAAAGAATGATAATGGTGCACGAAGTCAAATATCTGCCGCAAATATGTTGCTGATAATAGTTTGAAAATACAACTGAACGTTATATTCATATTGAAATAAACCCGAATATCTTCGGCTGACACTCATCAGGGGTAATCGTCAGCAAGTATTAGAGGATTGGAAACAACGTTGTCTACAAACAATCGTATGCCCTGATATGGTTGGAGTTGATTTGATCCCGCCTGATTCTATTTCAATATTAATGTATTTTTAAATTACTATAGATTTGAAGACACTACTGGAAGTACAGAACTTCAATATACAATTCAATCAAATATTCAATGATATTTCAATATGAATATATTATTCAGTTGTTGGATATTTGCACAGTGCGACAGGAGCGTTCGTCGTTTGAGCTTGTAGTCAGTCAATTATTGTTAGGGTCGCATTTAAAACAAAAATCAACTTAAAACAAAAATGTGTAAAACATGGCCCTTGTTTAAAACATGTTTTTATTATTGTTTTCTAGTCATGACGTCATTAGTATTTAATTGTGACGTCACATTGAAGTAGCATTAACAATTGAAAATTTAGGGTAAATATGGGTCCTTCGACGAAAAGGGCTTCCGACCACTGTCATAACTAGACTATAAATATCTTTAACCTGGACTACCTAGTTATGCAGCATTTTCACTGTCGGCGGTCATCAACATCAGAACGCCCATTCCGTACAAATCATCTATATCTACTCGCTATAACTGTCGAACCGACGACGATTTCGAGGGTTCCAGCCAGGACTCCAGATCGTATACGTCGACTATATTGGGTGCAAATCATTCGCAGGCCCATACTACATGCTCTTCGGAAGTTTTTGCACAAATTATGGCATAATTAACCAACATTTGAAAAAAATAAGGCATTTGTTTAAAACGAAGTTTTAAAACACCGTTTGTTTTAAATGCAACCCTAATTATTGTACTATCCATTGACTGAGATGTAGGGGTCTTCAAAAATGACTTTTTTTCTCAAATCGTACTGGCTACTTGATAAAATTGTTAGGTTACCTAATTTAAGCCTACACACAAAATTTGGTTCAATTCCAGTCAGTAACCGCTTTGCTACAGGAGAAGAAAGTTTCTATTTATTATATAAAAATAAATAAATAAAAAATTGAAAATTTTCTGTTCACCTCATGAAAGTGTTAGGCTGTCAATAGAAACGATGCTCAGCAAATTTGGTTCAATTCCAACCAGAGGAAGCGGAGTTATTGCCGTCGAAAAATTTGGATTTAAATAAA
>KE605249.1:0-14610 GCA_000444245.1 Botryllus schlosseri | reverse complement strand
GTATTTACGGTGAGCACAACTATAATAAATAAACAAAGAATCGGTCACCGTAAATACTATTTTATTCAAATCCAAATTTTTCGACGGCAATAACTCCGCTTCCACTGGTTGGAATCGAACCAAATTTCATGAGCATCTTTCATGGGGTGAACAGAAAATTTTCTAATTTTTCATTATTTATTTTTATATAATAAATAGAAACTTTCTTCTCCTGTAGCATAGCGGCTACTGGCTGGAATTGAGCCAAATTTTGTGTGCAGGCTTAAATTAGGTAATCTAACAATTTTATCAAGTAGCCAGTACGATTTGAGAAAAAAAGTCATTTTTGAAGAGCCCTACTGCGATGTCATCACAAATTACGATAACCCGTGAAATATGCGCATTACCGGAACTCGGTTAAAACCATTTTTGACAATCAATATTAGATTCAGAGATGGTTTGAATCACAAATAGAGTTCACATCTCCACAAGTTCCGTGCAACGCATCCTAAACTATCAGTGGTCGGTATTCATCATGCAGTGATACGTAATTACACATGAAGTGCCTTTCCCCTCATGTAGCCTACATACAACATTATTATATTCGATGTAACTACAAGGCAGAACACCGTCTTTAAATGCACTTCGGGCTAACGGGCATGCTATCCCTGATGCATTATTAGTAAGGAAACTTTAACGGTATTTTCCGTGATGTGCTTTTGGGTAATCACCTCAACTCCGCTGTGCCTGCACACCAACAAATTGGAATATATTGTAAAGGTACGTAATCTACGACTTATCCTCTTGAGACGAAACCCAGGGATATCCAAAACTCCCTGTCGGTATCCCTGTACGAAACTATACCCAAAAGTCCGTTTCTCCCCAGATACAGTCCATTGATCTCTTCTATAGTCCGAGAGAATGTTCTAGCGCGTTACGAGAAATGCGTACCAACTCCAAGACAACGACGTAGGATCCAACGCACAACGTTATTATAGCAACAACACTCACGAGATGAGAGAGAAAAAAATCTCACGCAAAGTTTACGCATACATATATAAAGGTGCGAGGAATCCAGTAGCACAGTAGTACAATGGCTGATGATGATTCATCGGTAAGCAACATAGTAGCCTATAGTAGGTTACGAAGAGCTAAACAAATTATTAGTAAATATTCTCTCGAACTTGATGACTTGGTAAAAAGCAATATCGAGATGCTCAGGTGAAACGATGTATCAGCATCCCGAACGGATGAGAAACCCGGAATCGTTGTATACTTGGAAATGAGAGACTCTTGGAGGTACAGAACCTCGATATACAATTGAACAATATATTATTGTTGAAATAAACCCTAATATTTTGGCTAACACTGGTCAGGGGTAGTAGTCAGCAACTAGCAGATAATTGGAAAGAACATTGGATACTTGGAAATAACAAATCGTTCTTTTTTTCGACAGTTTATAAGGCATATCAAATCATAGATTAAGAATATCAAGTATTTCTTCCCGCGGAGCGAAATCGACAGCAAGCTCGCTGCAGCAACAACAATTTACCATGAAGAATGCAATGTTTTCAGCAGGGTACTCGGACTTGAACGCCATGTACAACGAAGTCTGCCCGCCTCATTCGCTAGACGAGAATATGTTCCAGCCACATCAAAGCACGCCACTGGTAAGTTCCCGCGGTAGCTCTTGCAGCGAATTTTTTGTATAATCAGTCTTTTCTCACTCCTCGATTTCACATGTCGTCACCCCATGGCGTCATATGACTTTTACGTCATTAATTTACAGCATGACGTTGCAGATTTTCTTTTCAAAACATTGACCTAGTGTATATTCGAACATTTAATAACCACCCTGTAAATTATCACATCACTTCACAGTGATGTTGACTTTCTTTATGTGTATTATCAATTCAACTAATGCCTGAACCCCGTAAGAATATGTAATCTGCATTTCGAGAATAATACAAAAAAGGCTTTGTTGTTGACACTTCGACGCAAGAGCACATATAAAAACCGAACGAGCCCTTTATCAAGAGCTCATTCGAGAGAGTGGTTCGTCGGTGCGGGGTTTGGAGAATGGTACTTTTTAGCGAAGATAGTAAATTTACAACGAAGTCTTTAGTGATGTAAGGCTAAGCTTCGGTGTTTCCAGTATGTTAGTAAGTCCACAGATATTGACTCCAATATGAATTTCATAATTGTATCGTTGTCGTGATGACGTAGTCTTGTCGATTTCTCATATCCTTGTAATATTCTTTTACAGAATTATCCTACTCAGTTCAGCAGTGCCGTTGATCATACAAGTCAGCAGATGCCTATAGTACCATACGGTATACAACAAAACGACCATCGCTCGTACTCTCCTGGGATGTCAAGCAGTTCAAATGATCTCAGAAACATGGGAATTCCGACTCACTTTTCGACCGGCTCCGAGAGGCATTCTTCGCCGGGCCCGCACAGCCTAAACTCGGCCAGCAAACCCGACATGCAATGGATGGTTACTACAAGTCACATCGACATGAGATCGATAACACCACCGAACGCAGTCGTAGCGCATTCGAGCATGCACCAAAATCCATTGGTACCTCACAGCGCGCAGAAGTCATCCTCGGTTAGAATATCACACTCTGGCTACACAAATCCTTCCTCGTCGACAACTACTGCAGACGGCAAACCAAGGTTAACAAAAAGCGGAAAGCCCAGAGGTACGCCGGGCAGAAAGCGAAAAGTCGAAGATCATGATGTAAGATTGAAATAACTTATTTTGTAAATATGGAACATAGCACTAAACAATGTTTCTGTATTACAGCTTGCACCAGAGGAGGCTGCAAAAAGACGCTTACGAAGAGAAAGAAACAAACTAGCAGCGGCCAAATGCAGGAACCGGAGACGTGAGCTTACTGACAGACTGCAGGGTGAAACCGACATCTTAGAAGACCACCAAGGCATGCTAACTCGCGAAATCATGGAACTGCAACAAGAAAAAGACCACTTGGAATTTATCTTAGCATCGCATGCACCAATGTGCAAAGTTCTACAAGACAAGTCCCTGAACCTAATGAGAAACGAAAGTCCGAAAGACACGTCCTGCATGAATACCACCGACTGCCTTGGACTCGGAGACCGCCACAGTCACGATTCTGACCTACTGTCAGCGGTTGATTCCCTCGAAGAAATGAACAATCAGCAAAGGTTACAAGCTAGCACAGTGTCCGTGATACAAGCAGGTCCGTCTTTGACGAACTCATGCAACAGGTCAATGGAAGAAAACATATACAACCAACAGAACAACTCCGTAATAGTAGGAAGTGAGTCTTTAATGGCGAGCTCGTACCCGGTACAGTCCAACAACTGCCACAGACAGGATATGTTAGATCACAGACGATTTGCGTCGTCTCTTCCTAGCCTGGACATAGGGAATACCGGACCGGTTGAAACACTGAATACGCCAGTATGCAGTCTCGCAACCCCGTCCAATACTTCATCAGTGTTTACGTTCCCGAACACACCATGTGTGACCAGTAGCTCTGTGACGACATCTGTACTGAATTCATCCGATGTCGGGTTCAACTGTGGCGACTTCAACACGCCCGGGATCATCACTTCGTCCAGCGCCAATAATTACGGCTCGTATCACAACGCTCGCGAAAGCTGTGCCGCAGCTCACAGGCGAAGCTCTTCAAGCGAACCGCACACCAGCCCGGACTCTGTGAAATCTCCAAAGCTTCTTTCATTGTAAAGACCACGCCGGAGACATGAAGACTGATACATTGCTTGTTCATAGAAGGTGTTTTCTTTGATTCGAGTGAAAAAGTGGGACCATTGTTTCGTATACTTGTTATAGTCGCGTCTGTTTCCATGTTTAAGTTATTATTGAGAATTTTATTTATTAGGGATATGTGACGTCATATGAATCAAATTGTAAATACTGTATCTGTATGCATTTACATGTCGCACTTATATTCATGTTCATTTTACGACGTTTATGTTCCACGCCTATCTTATTTTACTCAGAAATCATACTATTTTGTAGCTTTTCTTTATGATATAACTCGCCAACACATTCGAATATCAAAAGACTGATTACCTGAAGCTGCTGAAACTTACCGGGGAACATTTCAGTCGGTCATTACGCCCTGTGACATCCCCCATAAGATATCCAGTGAATAGCGACAATCCATTGGTAAAAACAAAATTACTTTTGCAACAGAGCACAAATGCGAATTTTGCCAGTCAGAAATATTATACAGATTTGCTATTATAATTATATTACTTTTGTTCAACTACTGTATACATTTTCACGTTACTACTTCAATTTACTGTCACATCTGTTACGCCGTATTTTCTTCTACCATTTACTTTTTTATGTAGTATTTTGTATTTTGCCCCACCATAGGCAATATAACTGGACGGGAACATTCGCTATCGACTGAATTATTGATAAACAGAGGACACTCGTGAAAAACAAAGTACGGAGAAAGGGACTGTGACGTATAAGTGAAGTGAATAGAAGGGTACTCGCTGCAAAGGTCGCTCTGTTGTTTGACTTCGCTAAAGTTGAAGCGCGTTGAAATGTTCAGATCACAGTCTATCAGGGTAGCACGTTGCTAAGCCTGTGTCGCTATTGATAAACCTGCGTGTCCGGGTAATATACACTTCACACCCTCTGCTAATATTAAGGCTTGCCATGTCGAATGTTGACGAAGTACAACGCACTATGCCCGTCATAAGGTATCGCATCCAACGCCCAAGTTTAATTGTGATGTGAATCTATTTATAAATCAGCGGCAATCGCGAGTCGCTAAGACGTCAGCAGAGATTTAAGCAACGTCGATAGAGCATCCAAGCGTGCAAAGCAATATTTACTTCAGCGGGGTGCATACGCACGACGGCGCCGTATTTAGAAGGCCCGTGTGTAAGTACAGATATAATATCTCAGGAGGAAAATCACTACCGTCATACTTACAATAATTGCGGCAAAACATCCCTGTTCATTGTTCAAACTAACCCATTCTCTAAACGTGCGCGAACATCAATTGTGATGTTATGGCAAAAGCGATCACTTCGCTGGGTTCAAGAACTTCTACAGAAAGAGTACACAAGTTTTTTACCGATACGGCGGTAGTATACTATATCGAATGACATAAATCTGCCATATATTCAGTACGAGTCAGTAAAGTTTGTAGAGACACAGTGATCGTAACACTGCTCCCCGAAAATACAAATTATTGAGGACGCAAACATTGAGACATTACACAGACAAAATAACATATTTTTACATGAGAATGGCAAAAATACTTCAAGTTATGGTCTACATATTAATATTCCGGGGACACAAAAACGAACTTAGCAGAATATGCGATGGAGTAACATTTTTACAGAAAAAAATGAAGAAATGAAGCGTCCTAGTCAGTAATCCAAATTGTATTCTGTGAAATATTTCTTACTCAGTGCTCGACTTTTTTCACAAGCAAATTAAGATATTTTAGCATCAAACTTGCTAATACGTTACTATTTTCTTGATGTGATATCGTATAATCATTATACATATTACATATAAGCTTGTTCCGTTATTACCGTAGCACTTCGTAAATCCGCGCTGACACAACGTGAGATGTAGATTAATATATGACGAGATGATTGTGATGACCTTTATTCTTTACCGTATCTAAGGCTTTAATTAACGGAAAAAAAGCACTATAATACGGAGCACAACTGCGCCAACAACTAAGGTACCAACGAACAAATTAGAAGCGATACAGCGATACTATATAGCGGAGAAGACAGAAGAGACGTAATCAAGTAATAGTTGGTTAACTAAATCTAAAGGACGAGACAATCGGAAATGAGACTTCACCACAATGATAGCGTGTCAATGGACAAAATAATTGAATATTACTTTAGAATTTATTCATGGGATATGTACTATACATCACATGATGCTTCCTGCGCAGCATAGCAGAACTTGATAAGAGAGACAAAACATTTTCAAATGATAGTGAAACTTCGTTGAAAACGGTACATCGTGGTTAAATCTTTTATATGTTTAATGAAATCTTGTAATCTGGATAGTTTATATGTAATAGGCCTATACTTACACAGTAGAGTGATGATCAATTGTAATCGATGCTCTAACAATTCTTGCTGCCCAAAGAAATCTGTGCCGTGCTTTTAAATAATAAAAAAAAGTATCCCGCCACCCGAATATATCAGAAAATGACTCTCTAAACTCACCATTCATAGGAAATGTATGACTCCTAAATCATGTGAATTGTTTCCTTCTATGTATGTCTAATATATCCTATCTAACGGGCCATGTTTATGCCCACTCAATTTCGATGAGGTTTCCACATCGTTATGAATCACATCAAGAATTCTTTAATATTGCTTGATCTACAAAGTATTTATTCTGTACTGCCAAATTATTTTATAAAGAAGGTTTTGAGTGGATTTTATCCAATCAAGTGTTCCCACCTACACGGATGATTCATACTATCATCAACATCCTGCGTAGCTCCATATGCCAGTTCGGTGATTGTTTCAAATGCGATCGGAATTCCCCGAAGTGACTTCTAATGATATTAGCGCGGATCGGTCCCCAGAGATGGCTTTTTGGGTGGGTGAGGAAAGATATAAGTGTTGGAACGCTCTGCAGATCCTCAAGACGACTAAACGAAGAGCTTAATTCTATTTAATTTTCGAATATAGAGGATTAAAAGTATCATGAGGGAGAGGTGGTTATCAGTAGGGATGGTGTGAACCTCTGAAAGGTTCAGGTTCGTGTGAACGCGAGCCTTTTTGAAAGGTTCTGTGTGAACGCGAACGTGAACCTCATTGCGTCACGTGACGTCATATTGCTAATCCCAACCCTCTCTTTCAATGAAGTATTAGCCTATATTAATGTTCAATTGTACACGATACCTAGCGACGACTCGGGCCACATAATGCCACAATGCTGAAGTACATATTGGAGTTTTAAATGTCGGCAAAAAAACTGAGGTAATCAAATGATATAATAATTCCATAAAATCAATATCTTCCGTCGCTTTGCCGACATTTTCGACGAGGACTTGCCAGGGAATATAAGCTTACGCCTTAACGGTCTAGGCCAGACCGTGTAATGTAGTGGGCATTTGAGTATTGTTACATTTATATTGAGCAGAGTGTAAAACAGGTTTCTATACTTGTCCCCGATATTACCCCATTAACAAGTTATACGGCAGTAGCCAACACCTCAAACGCACGGATTTGGTTTTAATGATACATTAACATATGAAGTCAATATTGACCCCGTACGCCTGCTTGATTTTTTACGTCAGAAAACGATATCAATCTCATTGATTAGTTGAATAAGTATCATTCGCTGACTACATGTAGTGTATTTCGCTCGTGATGTTGTGGGATTGCGGGTCAAGCTCACAGCAAAGAGTCATATCTAGCTTTCCGTTTGTAATCACAAACGGAAAGCTAGATATTTCGAGCAAACATTTGTAACAAAGCAAGTAAAATTTTTGAGATTGCCAAGGTGCATGCTCGTTTATTGTTCATTTTTTATGCTGTCAGCGCCGTCCATAGAGTGGCCCGCAGGCCGCAGTTGAAATGCAATAAATTTGAACCAAAGATGTTATAATGGAGTGAAAATTGTAATATATGAAACAGGTTCACAGTGCAGAACCTACCAAGGTTCTGTTGTGAACGCGAACCTCTAAATTTCCGAGGTTCACACACAGAACGCGAACGTGAACCTCACGTTCACACCATCCCTAGTTATCAGTAAATGAAAATTAAAGGCGATTCCTGCTCAGTCACGAAGTGAATTTGAAGGGAATATCCTCTGTTGTTTTATGACATCGGCAATCGATAATAAGGTTCCGGAGGGACATTTCTCGACAATTTCAAGTTGAAAGATATTATTTGCTAACGAGGGGAGTGTTGGTAAATCTCAATTTTTTTTTAATATACCCGACCGAAGACTTTGCCCGTCGAAACAAATCAATGAAATATCCGTCCATGTAAGTTACTGGATTAAAATACCACGCCAATATCAAATTAATTATCCAGTACTATGGCAGTCGAGTATAATCAGCATCACAATGTCTCATGGTACAGTAATCATTATATGAAATTTGAAACTTGGATTGGTGGACGCAACATATCACACATATCAACAGATTATCCGCGCAGTTGAAAAAACGAATTAAAATGAAAGAAAGTTTGCGGATAACTGGTAAATGATGATTATAAATAGTTTTATCAAAAGGGTAAAGTCATCGGACCGAAAATCCGGTAGAATAAAGTTCCTAAATTTAGCGTTTCGAACAAAAATAGCCACAATTTGTGACTGATTTACACTATATTATGGGTGTTTATAACGCGGCATTACGATATATCGCTAGTTGAAATACTATATTAGTAACAAATACTGAAATACAAGTGGAACTCGCACGACCTAAAACGGTTGTTTGTTGAAATTTCGTGAAAATTAGTAAAAGGCGCCAAGATTCTGTTTGTACCGCGACTTGCCGCGAACAAAGGAGGCGAAAACATGTTTATTTTCTGGACTGAAGCGCGAGGGACGGCGTTGTAGGAAATATGTTTTGCCAGCAATATATGCTAATGTTTAGGGAGTTGACAGCCATCACGTATCTTTCCGCGAAAGACGGACGTTAATTGTAAGTTCTATAGGCNAAGTTCACGAGGCCGATAAATCAAATTATTTCATGAATATACTATAAGTTTCACNTTACGATACACTGACGAGTTAACTTTTCCCTGAGTATGATATGCCCATTGCCCATATATAGCAAGTGTTCACTCCAACAGTACACGTATGTGTTTTATTTGCTGTATCGACTATAAGTAAACAGCAAATGCTGCCATAAACGTTCATAACTCCGACATCACTACAGCATAATGGAACAAATGTAGTTATGCAATTGAGCTATACGTAGGTATTGGTCACCGAAACGTCTGAATTTGGTCAAAGGTTGTGTTCTATCGGGTTACAAACCCAATTCGTCAACACGGACCACCAATAACACATACACATTTATGCGTACACATAATCTACACGCCAACACAGCGCGAGGAATATTTATACGTTGTGTTATAGCTTGATTGTCTCGCAGCCGCCAATGTGCTACCTGAAATGTTTATCGCTACATCAAAAAACATTGCAACTGTAGAAGTATACGCGGAACTGTGTATCGTAAAACCTGCGAAAACATAGTTTTATGGCAGAGTGAGCTAATCAAAGCGATTTTCTATTTTCATCGGCTAGGGAGTTTCTAAATTCGGGATTCTACGATATAACAGTGCAGGCGGAAACCTGTAGTGAGTTGTGGAAAAATATGGGGCAAGGCACGGGGCGGCCTGCGTGCACGCTCCGGTCCATACAGGATATAGTAGTATGCCATTGTAACACTAGGAGATCTTACAACAACAGTCAATCGGAAACGAGCGTAAAAATCGATCCGCACCTTGCATTGTTGCTTTTACCATTTGTATCTACAAGCTTTCTTTCCTCTTGTACAATGCAGACTCCTGCGTACGTGGGATCCGATTGTGTAATATGAATACATCTCATTTCATGTGTAAGACAAGATTATTTATCTGATCATAATTTTAATTTGTAAGATATTGGTAAACATATTTGGTTACAAAAAGAGTTGGGGTATATCAGCCTGGGTTTTCATAAATGTATATCGTGACAGCAAAGCTTACCTAATAGACGTTACAAATTGGAGCAGTGATAAATATGAAACTGCTGTATAGAAATTTGGTAACGATATACCCTACAATGAAGGAAGGAAAGGAAAGGACGTAGTTTATTTTTGTCCTTGATGTTTTTGCGACATATACACCGACTCATGATACACATACACGCGATCTGCGCATACCAGCAAGCAACAATGAAACGAGAATATTTACTACATCATTTGTACTGATGAACTGGGTGATTTAGATTCTTAGAACACAGGGTTTGCACTACGAACATTATACAGTTTGGTGTGGAATCTCCCACAGTAGTCAAAACCTTAGAAGTACAAATATCCACATCTTTCACAATACAGTAGTAGTAAACATTTGCATTTTAATTGCTGGCCACGCGAACGCTGACGAATGGCGTAATATTTCTTCATACTGACCATACAACGTTTCGAGCAGAAGTAAACACCGCTGGAGGTCATCGAAAATTTCCCGCGAGCGTGCAAACTGAGTTATGTCGGGATTCCACGATATGAAACTAATATCTCAAAATCTTTTGTTGCGAAACAGAAGCCAACTATGGGTTTTCAGTCTTATATGCAAAAAGGTAGTAGACATTAGCATCAAAGTATAGTAAGTCCTATATGATGGAATCGGCGTTTATTGTGGGAAAACATCTTGAAAGCGGGCTTGTATCGTGTAAAATGAGGTGGTAGTGTGTGAGTGTGATGTCTGGTAGCATGGTGCCGCCAAATATTATTTATGTTGTTTTGTCATTATAAATATACAGAATTTCGACAAAGTTCACTTAGGAAATTAAGAATGTACTGGTCTGTCTTAAAAATCGTGTCATCAGAAACCAATATCACAGAAGCATTATTCGGGGCCCCGCATTATTTTTGACCAACATCTGCATATGTGTATTTCGGTAAGATGAAAATACATCTCAGAAGAACCAATTGGTTATTACTGGCGTTATTGGAACAGTAGATGACTAAATTTCGACGGTCGACAGACGTAGTTAACTAGACGCTAGCAATTCATATCTGAGAAAGAACTTTCACGTATAGATGAGCTACCGAACATGGAGAACATATGCGAAAAATCGATTAGACATCGTTGGATTTACGATCTTACTCAAAAAATATAGATTAGTCAAGGAGTCACATACTTTTAGCGGTTAATCTGTGGTGATTACTTTCGTAATTGTAGTGTATGTCTTCGTGATTAAATCAAATGACTATAGACAATGCAAATACAGGGGATATATCGGACTGTATATTGAGTCACCGTAATACAGGGGGTATTTCATGTGTATATTATGATAGTTTCACTCATAAAAGTGGTAAAATCCTGTTCCAAACTACTTTCTACTTTTCGAAATCCCAAGTTAAAAGGAAAGTAGTTTTTCCTAACAAAATTCAAGTAGAAGTGCAAGTAGTCTAAAAGACACTTCGATAAGTAGTACAAGCAAGTAAAACCTACCTGAGTACTCCAAGATAGTAAAAGTACTTCTTCACTGACGACCTGGTCCCCTTGTTATCACCATGACGAGTAACCGGTTGTCATACAATAGTCAAGCAGGCCATGCCTCAAGTCAACATATCAGGAATCATCGTGTATAGGGTTGCATTTAAAACAAACATGTTTTTCATTGTGTGTTTTTTTAGTCATGACGTCACGAATCATTAGTTGTGACGCCACAGTGGATTGACACTAACACTTTAAAATATAGGGTAAATTTGTCTCCTTGGCGAAAAAGGCTGTTGAGTGTTGACACACGTCTTAAACGGACCAAAAAATACATCTTTGACCAGTATATACTACATCGTTATGCAGCATTTCTACGGTCGGCGGTCATCATCATCAAAACCTCCATTGCGTACCAATGATCTATATCTACGCGCTATAACTGTTGAACTGACGACGACTGTAAGGGCTCCAACCATTCCATACCGTCTATGACAATACGCCGACCATATCGGTTGCGAATCGTCCGCAGGCTCAGTCATACTACATGTTATTACGACAGTCTTTACACAATTATGGCGTAATTATGTACCTTTTGAAAAGAAAAACATTATTTTTTAAATGGCCCTTTTTAAACACTAAACAAATTGTTTTAAAACACCATTTGCAACCCTAGTTATCACCATGTTATACGCGAAAGCGGTTATAGTACAAAAGCCTCGCAGTCAGCAGATCAGGAATCAGTATAAGGAATATCGTATAACATCATGAATACCCAAACAACAAATGTGTTGTGTATATAAATTCTAGTGTGGATATTGTACATGAAATACATATTCAGAGTACACAGATCTATTTCAACTTTACATAATCTATAATCTGGGAAACTTTGGTGGAATCAATTCATAGCCGGCAGCATCACATAATATGATACAATGGTCCTCTGGATAGATTACCACCTATATCATGTTCTATGTTTGAGCGTTGACGTTGAGCAGGCGCGAGCATAGGCACAAGGGACACTCAGATTCCAAAATTAATGATGCGGGCGGAATTACCGCGACACTTCGTAATCCCCTCGACTTTCATGGCGCCTGTTAGCGCAATACGCGTGACTCGATGAGGAGAAATGCGCTTCCGTGACCCTAGTTGAACCGCAGTACGCATACAGACAGACAAACAAACAGACCATAAAAAAAGTGAAAGTCATCTAACTCAGTCGGCCGGAATGTACCAACTTGAGATTCCGTCACGAGTTTACGCGATGACGTATATGCGTTGCGAGGTATCGGATGAAATCTGATTTATTGCACGTTTTCGCCAGAAATATCCCTGAAAAAAGGGGGTAGGGTTAGTACGAATGCTCAAAAACTTCGAAGTTATTGTNTAGTTGTATAAAGATAGGGTTGCATTTAAAACAAAAATCAATTTAAAAGAAACATGTTTAAAACAAGGCCCTAATTTAAAACATGTTTTTTATTGTAAAGCCATGACGTTCAATAGTGACGTCATATCGGACTGATATTGACAATNGAAAATATAGGGTAAATATAGCTCCTTTGACGAAATATCTGTACTAATAATGTTGAACCGACTATTTTGAGGATTCCAACCATTCCATATCGATAAACGTCGGCTATATCGGGTGGTAATTGTCAGTAGGCTCATGCAACATGTTTTGGAAGGTATTTACACAATTATTGCACAATTTTACAACTTCAAAAACACTCTTTAAAACATGTTTTAAACAAAGTGTTTTAAAACATCGTTTGTTTTAAATGCAACCCTATATATAGATAGCAATATAAGAAGCGAAGAACAAATGATGTGATCAATTTTATGCGTCTACAGTATTTTTCTTGTTTTATGCATAGTAACTGAAAGTATGCCATATGAGTATACGACATTGGATGTGGATAATTGGTCAAAGGTGGGACTAGAATCTGCAACGTCTGTATATTGAGACTGCACCGGGTATAGATATGTCTCGCGATGATGTTTCATCCCCGAAAATCCTGAACCATTTCCGTGATAGCTATAAATACTTTATGCTGGA
Organism: Botryllus schlosseri; assembly: GCA_000444245.1. Taxonomy (NCBI): domain Eukaryota; kingdom Metazoa; phylum Chordata; class Ascidiacea; order Stolidobranchia; family Styelidae; genus Botryllus; species Botryllus schlosseri. The sequence goes on along the minus strand of KE605249.1, from coordinate 1,394 downwards.
TATTACATTTCCCAGCTATTTTATTAAGCAGTATACAGTATGAAAGAGAAATGAAATGGGTTGGCGTTTCGGTTGAGTAGTTGCGAAGGGATAGTAGTACCCCATTCGGAAGTATTACGTAACAACGCTATACTGTTGATTTCATTACCTATATCTCTTCGGAACTTAACCGGCGAATTCCAAACCCTGCATTACGTCAACCTGAGAATGTTATCGTGGAAAATTGAAAATTCTACGGTTTCAATTTTCGTTTCTGTAATCTTCAATACCCTGAGGTAGCCTACGAAGTACGAAAGTCAAACGAAAAATCCCATCCGGAAACTGTAACGCAGAGCTTGCTGCCTCGCGCTAACCCTGAGGGCATATTTCCTTGAGGAATGTCACACTTGGAACTAATACCACAACAGGAGCGTTCGCCTATCTATGATTGTATTCTCGTAGCCTCCGTGAAGAACCCTGATAATACCCGAGAATGAGAAGCAACGACAAACTGCCATCGTGATGTAACCACNATCGTGACATGGAAGTCATTGACGAGTGAATCAGGTGCCGTACGTTACTTTTCAATAATTGCCAGTAACTTTTCGCGCGCATTACAGCTTGCTTGCTTAACATCACAAGCAACCACAACCCCACTCACGATCGGAAAATTACTGCTCACGGGCAAGCATAAACAATAGTAATTCAAAACCGGNTACTTCATTGGTAAAATGGTCATACCACGTGATAACGAAAAGGATTTATCGGAGGGGTTCCCAAATGTGCCAGGAAACCGTGATGCAGCGTTTTTCACGCCACAGAAATTCGAAGCTCGCAGGATAATGCAAAAGCTCGTTTCTCATTCACCGCGTATTTAAACAGAAAAACTTTTCGTGAAGTTATCAATTATCTAATCGAATCTAGCACGGAAGTTGATACGTGTGTCGCAATGTATTAAANAAAAGGAGCATATAACAACAACATCGACGTTTAGTAATTTGCATAGAACTAGAGCGCGGCCGATCGGTTCGCCTACATAATATCGACCCGATATCACAATTTGAAAGGAATATCGGTATCGGTCATTATCTGCAATTTTCGTGACGTCATAGCATGGTTGTCGAGAGCCACAGAAAAATAATCTTGCGACCGCTAGACTGCGGGGATATTGATATAACTGTTTCTAAAATCTTACATGTGTCCAGATGCAGCGTTTCTAGTTTATTTTATGTACATGTATGTACTGTACAAGCATAGCAGTGTCTGTATGTTCAAAAATGCCCTGATGTTTTGGAAATGAGTCATAAGCTAGATACCATATCTTTTGAGGTGTCCGGTCAATACCGAGAAAAAAAAATACCGAGAATGCCATTACCGAGAATGGACACCACCGAGAATGGACATTACCGAGAATG
>ATSW01003376.1:0-13911 GCA_000444245.1 Botryllus schlosseri | reverse complement strand
CCATCTCCTACTTCAACCACCTTCGTTTTATGGCGTAACAATAGACTAATACGATGTAGGCTACTATTATATCGTAGCAATGCCGCATTTTTTTCATGCAGCGCTGCACTGCAGATTGAAACTCATTATGAAGCGGCGGGCCGTATTCTTGTGATAACTAATTATCATGCCGCGGGCCGGACGATTTCGCTTGGCGGGCCGGATCCGGCCCGCGGGCCGTAGGTTGCCGACCCTTGCATTACAGTTATCCTCCCGCAAATCAATTAGATGAATTGCAACGAGCTGTTCAATCGATAGCTCGAGAGGTCAGGGAATTGAAGGCGATACCTTCGGCACGACATTTACCTGCATCGGGCGGACAAAGCTCGCGCAATTTTAATCGTAGTACCGTTCCTCGCCGTGAACCCTTTAGATGTGATCGACCAGCTTTTCGGACGCAGTCAAACCGTTCCGAGACACGTAGTGAGGTAACTCAATTTGCTCATCTGCGTGCTTTTATCATGATAAATTCGGTGATCGAGCTCGAAATTGCCGTCCACCCTGTTCCTACTCCTCAAATCGCCCTTTTTTAGACGGAGGCCTTGTAAGGGATCGCAACAATTTTCAAAAGTGAACTCCGAGCGTGAAAACCCTTTATTGCATGTGCGAGATTCGATTTCAGGGCAGATTTTCCTCGTCGATACAGGAGCATCCGTTTTTGTTTTGCCGACTTCGAGTAACGTTTTAAAAAGTAAACCAGGACCAAATCTGTACGCAACAAATGGATCGAAAATTGCGACGTTTGGAACGAGATATTTACGGATCGAGTTCTCCGATAGACACAAGTATGGATTTCGATTCTATATTGCCGATACACACATTGCCATATTGGGGGCTGATTTTATTAAGCGATTTTCCCTCGTTGATTTGAGGAGCAATTGTCTGATTGATACTGTTTCAGGAGGTTTCATTCCTGGCTGGAAGTGTAATCCAGTAGTTCGCGGTTTGAACTTTATAGCGCCTGATCACAATACGCCATATGTAGATCTTTTGTCGAGCTTCAGCGACATTACCATCCCACGGAATGCAGCAGGACGAGCTTATCACGGTACGGTACATCGAATTATTACTAATGGATGTCCCACTCGATCTCGCTGTCGCCCATTGCCGCCCCATTTGAAACAGAAGGTGAAGAATCGATTGCAAGATATGTTGAAGTCCGGTGTAATCATTCGCTCAAAATCGCCTTTCGCCTCTCCCATCACTGTCGTACCAAAGGGGTTGATATTAGAATCTGTGTCGACTATAGGAAATTTTAAACAATCGAACGGTCAAGGATCGCTGGCCTGTCCCATTTCTGCGTGATTTTACCAATGAACTGTCGAACTGTATAATGTTTTTAGCAAAGTTGACTTAGCGAAGGCGTACCATCAAATTCCTCTTCATCCGGACGATCAAGAGAAGGCTGCTTTTATTTGTCCCGAAGGACTATTCCAATCAACGACAATGATGTTCGGCTTGACCAACGCTTGTAGTACTTTTAGCCGTTTTATATCCGAAGTAACCGAAGGACTGTACAATATTTTTGTGTTTTTAGACGACATTTTAATTGCNACTCGGACTGAGGATGAGCACATGGCANCATTAAAGGAATTGTTCTCAAGGTTTCGTAAGTTCGGACTGGTCATAAATGTCGATAAGTGCAGTTTCGGTAAGGAAGAAATCGAATTTTTAAGTCACCTTGTTAATGCAAGGGGAATTAGTCCAATGCAAGGGGAATTAGTCCCTTGTCATCAACGGTTGAAGTAATCTCTAACTATCCTCAACCCGAAAATGTGAAACAACTACGTTCATTCCTTGGACTAGTCTGCTATTACCACCGTTTTGTCAAAAACTGTCGAGATTTTGAAGCCACTGTATGACGTGGCCAATGCAGCATCGAATAAGCGTGATCGTATTACATGGACAGATAGTGCTAACACAGCTTTCGAACGCATCAAGACCGAACTGTCCGATAATGTCATATTGTTCCACCCGATTCATGATGCCGAACTGTCACTCGAGGTTGACGCTAGTCAAATCGGAATTGGAGCTGTTTTGCAACAGAAACGTGATGATTCGTGGTTACCCTTAGCATTCTTCTCGAAAACCTTGAACCCGACACAGCGAGCGCAAGTACTCCGCATTTGATCGCGAGCTTTTAGCGGCTTATTCACCAATAAAGCATTTTCATGTCCAGCTGAAGGGTGTGAAATTTCAACTCATTACCGATAATGACGGGCGTGTAAAGTCGTTAAGGAATCCAACCGACAGACTTCTATATCGTCAAGCAAGACAATTGGAATTCATCGCGGAATATACCGACGACGTTAGACACATCAAAGGGACTCTGAACACGGCTGCGGATACTCTCTCCAGACTCGAGGTGAACGCGATTTTTCCGAACACTTTTCCCATCACAGCGGAAGCATTACTAGACGCTCAGAAAGGCGACGATGAGCTCAAAGAACTCCTCGCTAACGCTGGTGACCATTCGTTGCATCTCGCGGAAGTACATTTCGTAGAGTTGAACGATCCTATCATCTTCGACAAGTCTTTACCTGGTAGAGAACGTCCCTACGTTCCTGCGCCACTTCGAGAGACTGTGATGCACAGTGTGCACGATATTTCGCACCCCGGTATACGCGCGACCACTAAATTAATTGCTGAACGTTATGTATGGCCTGGTATGAAACGTCATGTGAACGATTTCGTCCGTCATTGTCAGCAGTGTCAACGATCGAAGATTCATAGGCATACTCGAACTGCAATTACCAATCTTCCCGTCCCTTCCGAACGCTTTCATACGGTTAACGTGGACATTTTGTCACTCCCGAATAGTTGCGGCTACTCGTATATTCTGATGTGTGTTGATCGCTGTACTCGCTGGCCTGTATGTGTTCCCATGATGGACATACGTGCGCAAACTGTTATTGATGCGTTTAGTTTTGGATGGCTGTCGAATTTCGGCTCACCCCGTAAAGTAATAACCGACCGAGGAAGTCAGTTTACCTCGCTTGAATGGACTCGGTATATGCAATTCTTGGGTATTTTCCATATCACAACCTTGGCGTGTAAGCCGGAGCAAAATTCTCTTGTCGAACGCTATAACAGAACTTTGAAAGCCTCCCTCCGCGCATTAGAAAGTCCTCATAATTGGTATCATCATTTAGGCTTAATTGTTTTAGGGCTGCGATGTTCTGTCAAAGAAGATCTCGGTTATTCACCAGCAGAGCTTGTGTATGGCACTTCCCTTCGATTACCCGGTCAATTAGTCGATCCCTCTCCCAGTGGCAATAACGCTAATGATTTCAACTACGTCGGTGAATTAAAACGCTTTTTCTCAGCCTTGGGTGAGATGCCGACTAGGTTTCATTCGAAGCAAAAATCTTATGTCCCGAACGATTTGAATAATTGCACGCACGTTTTCTTGCGGATAGATGGTCATCGTAGATCACTTGATCCGGTTTATTCTGGGCCACACCAAGTTTTAAAACGCACTCATAAATGTTTCACAATTCTAACGAATAAGGGTCCGTATGACGCCTCAACCGACAGGCTTATACCTGGCAGACTTCCCATCGAGCGTCTCGACGAATTGACGCCACCGCAAGCTGACACTTCGCGAACAATCTCTGTGTCGGCCAGTGGCCGTATTATTCGTACTCCACATCACTTGAATGATTTTGTGTTCTCACCAGTATTTAAAATGGATATTTAGTGTGTTACTCATTCACTTTTCCGCCATCACTTGAATTTTTCGCAACAGGCTCCTTCATCTCTTGTATGTTCTATAAATCGTTCTTGAGCCTTTCACATTGTAAAGTGCATCATTATCGCTAAACGAATAATTGTGTCGTTTATAGCTTTACCACCACGCCCATCTCACTTTCATTAGTCGTTAGAACATTTAGAATTGAACTCGTATTCGAAACCTAAACTGTAATCACTACCTTGTCATGCTGGTAGTATGTCCTTCATTCGTATATAGTTGAATCGCCGGCTGATGTAGTGTCCATATTATATCCTAAAGCTTTTACCAACCAGGGGGGCCCTTGTAGCGTACCGCTCCGTGATTAACCTGTAATTACCCCCGCCGATCACTGATTATGTTACTGCTAGGCTACGTCTTGTTGTGTTGTACTCTTTTACGGGAAGTCGCTTTTAGTCACCGTCCGAGCCAGTCGTCTTTTTGTCTCCGTAGGACGAGCATCGTCATGTTTTAGTTGTTTTATTAAAAGAGCAATGCTGACTTGTCTACTTTGACTTATCGAGCCGCGGACCAAGAAGAACGCGCGCCCACGACAGAGCACACTATACTATAGACTAGAATTATTTTGCGCATAATTTCAAAATTCCGAAGAAATCGCTCGCGGCACACCTGCAAGACGTAATGGCACACCGGTTGAGAACTACTGATTCTAATATATAATCGTATGTCCCTACTGCACCCTCTACTGCGACGCCATTTTTCTTCGGCGCCTCTCCCCATATACCGCCCTTTCAAAATTCAAATCGCCCCTTGGGGGCGCTGGCGACAAGGTTAGGAAATACTGGCCTAGGCCAAGGTGGGAGTCTGATTTCAAAGATTATGCTCGTTTCCAATATCTTTTCATTCTATCCTCTATCGCAATTTTGTGTTGTATTGAATTGAATTGATAAAAATTGCTAATAAACCGAAAGCGTCGCTATTTCTTGCTCTTTTTTTCTTTCTTTATCGGGTCTTCTTTACTGGCTTTTTTGTCACCGTAAGAACAGCTATACACGGGGACGAGGAGCCCAGAATATAGTCCGAGTCCAAGCCATTGAGTTGACTGTTCAGTTTCGAGTTAATGTCATGTGAAACCCAGTTTTCACAACTCTTCTCGGTGAGTTTATGTATCAGTTTCACTGCGGTCGTTGCCCCGAATACTTCAATGACTTCTTTACCTCTGAATCAAAAGCGCACAAGTACAACACGCGCGACGTGTCGCGCGTCCACGTCGTCCAAATATCATATGATCGAGTAGTCAAGAAAGCTACTCAACTAGAAGTAGAAGTAGTGACGGAAAAATTCACTCAAGTACGAGTAGAAGTACTTTTTTCATAAGCAACCTAGAAATACTTGAAGGAAAAGTAGAATTGACTGACTTTAAATCTACTCAAGTAAGTAAGTAGTTGTGAAAACGATCGTAATTCGTTCGCATGGGCTGTCAAAAGCTGCAAATTGAGCTATGCGAAAGGTAAAGAGCTTGACTCATATTGATGCATACCAGGAGGTATCCAATTTTTGACAGCGTAAGCATTCGTCCGCACCATGGGATGAAAATGATAGTATTGATATGGAAATGCGACACTAATCCTCTGTTTACTCGAACAGCACGTTGTAAAAATTATCATGGTATGGCACTCTCCCTCATATTGAGGCCCGTATAGTTTAGTCGAGGAGCAATACGGAGAAACTGTACAGGACACGGTGTAAACACTTCGCGCGATTAGTAAACGTTAATAAAGAAACATGGATATACAGAACTATGCCTGATAAAAAATATGGTGGATCGTAAAAATGCCATATTGTGTAGCTTTATTTCCGGAAATTAATAAGGCATTATTACATACTTCAACATCAACTAACATGTATGTTATCCAGACAAAAGAACTGATACGAATTAGAACTCAAAGTAAGATACTGGGAATTGAAATATAAATACTGCTTAAAGCGGAAAATGTATTTCATGTCTTTAGTCCAGAAAGTTTCAAAGGTGGTATATGCTAAAACAGGTCTAAAACTAAAAAAAGTCAGAGTCCACTTTTCCAGATTAGGACACGCCATCAACTGCTAGATTACGATATGATAAGTATGCTAGATTGTGAAACATCAGTTTCAAACGTTATGATGAGCCATATATACTGTGATGAAATATTTCATATGTGCGACAATGCGGTGTGAACGGAACCACGCAACCCGCTACCTAAATTATTATCACCGATACTTCCGTGAAATCATACTGGTTACTCCATATCCACTGTGCGCGACGCACGAGGAAAATTCTGGGCCTTACTCAACTTTTATGAAAATTACATGTTGATACTCTGTGAAAACAGCCCCGAAATTTCTCAGGCTATCTTCCTGATTGGACGATTAAACTACTTCTACTTGACAAACTGGAAATAGCGAAAAGTAAGTAAGTAGATCACAAAATATTACGAAGTAGAAGTAGCGAAAATAAAACATAATTGAGTAATCACCTGAATTAGAGGAAAACTACTTGAGAACTTCGAAAAAGTAGAAGTACATCGTTACTGACCAGTAACTTACCAGTGACCACCTCTGGCAATGACTCGAGTAGCCTACATGTCGAATCAATACACAAATTGACTCGGTCAGTCATTTTTCATTTTTTAATAAAATGATTCGAGCCAAGTCGAGTCACCAAAAAATCGCTACTCGATTCTGACTCGAGTCGAATCATGACTCGAGTCGAGACATTACAACCCTGTCCTGAACATACAAGATGAGCGGAACAGGAAACTAGAAATTGCGGTCGCTACCCGAAAATTTAAATGACTTCTTTACCCCGGAATCAAAGCGGATAACTACAACACATTTTATCACACAACACGCTCTATCAAGTATTCCGGACCAGAACTATGGAACGATAATACTGCGAAGGCAATTCGACAGTCCACGAGCAGTGAGCATTGTCCGCATTCAAATCGAAATACAAGCTGACTCTACAGATCAAAGATGCTTTTGATCACACTCTCGCAATCTCCGATGGAATTTACGCTTCATCATGTAATATAATTTGTGGCGTCTGTCGCATCGGTTCCGCTGGTTCCGTTTTGTGTCGTTTTGTCTTCGCCGGCCCCGCCGGATACGTAGGATACGCAAGCCCCGTCGTCTCCGCCGTAACTATGAGAATATCAAGCAACAGAAGAAAGTAATCGACATGTTTGCGTCACTGAGCAAGTGAGCATTCTCTGATTTCGATCTCGCATGTAGATCTACCCAAAGTCACTTTGGATCTATCCATCTCGTTCGTATGTTCGTAGGAAAGGAGACCTGTAAACTGGTTTATTTGCTACAAATCGTGATTAAGGTATAATGTTAGCATAAAATGGTGGAAAGAAACACCGAGCATGTAGTAAAAAGCTGCAGAAACCTGGTTACAACAGAAATCAAAACATTGCGGCATGATTTGGGAAATCTGCGGGGATTTTTACGAAATTGCCAGGACACGATAAACTCAGAAACTTCGAGGCTCGAAAAGAGATGTCTTGGCAAAATCGAGGATTTNGAAGAGGAAAGAGTGAATTTAGAAAAGGCCNTATCTACTTTAAAGGAGGAAAATGAGTCTCTGCAACAATCGTCGAATGCATTGGCCGTAAAAATGGCCGAAGTGGCGAAAAAGAATCAACAATATCACGACAATTTTTCGCAGATGCAAGTGCATGTCAAATCACTCGAGTCCCAACTGACCACCAGATAACCCAGTGCGAAGGTTATTGTAAAAAGTTGGAAGACTCAAAATTGCAATGTTTGTCACTGGANAACAAGCTAGCGTCTAACGAAGCGTATGTAAAAGAGCAAAAATCAATTCTAGAAGAAATGGCTAGGGAAAATAAACAGTTGGAAAGCGATACAAAAGATCTACAAATGAGGGCAGCGGAATCGGAAGAATATGAGAAAGCTCTCGAAAGCCATATTGAAGAGTTAGAAGCGATATGCTCAATACTGCGCGAACAGCATGACGAGCAACGCAAATATTTCCTTCAGAAAGAATCATCGCTCAAACGCGAAGCTCAAGACACGCAACGCAGTCTACAAGCAGAAAATAAAAAACTGGCCCATGAAGTCGAATTACTGACTTCGAAACTGGAGAGCGAAACTTCAAAATATCTGGAATTGCTGGAAATGAAAAAAAATCATGAAATAAAGAGCCAAGAACAAGAAATAATCATTGTTGACCTTAATGAGAAAATTGATGTGTCCAAACACGACTTGCAAATTGAGAAAGCAACAGTCGAAATGCTGAGTCGCAAAAATAACGATCTTACAGCGGAAATCTCTGCGTTAAACCAAAAATTGTCAGCATTGGAAGAAAAAGCAACTTCCACTGAAAAGCTCATAAACAGAAAAGCGTTGAAGGAAATAGGGAACACGGTACAACAATATTTTGATGATAACTCGTCGCTCGTGAAAAGACTTGAAAGCTCACTGATTGTGAACAATAATGAGAAGCTCGAAGAATGCGAATGGCAATTAGTGTTTGAACGTAAAAAACGTCTGAACGCGGAGATGGATGCCGCCAATTTATCGGTTGAATTGGAGAAAGCGAAGGTGGAAATAGCGGTGTACAGGAGTAATGCGTCTGACTCTTCACGTAGACGCTCGCTCAGCTATTCAAAGTCGAACTTACTGGCCTTACCGGGACTGAATAAATCTACGACCGCACCAGATGTAACTACTCTCAGTAATACTCTCCCGATATCATCTGCCAATGATGTTTTGCCGACCTTTACATCAATATGTAACGATGGTGATACCGCCAAACACTCGAATGAATCGAATGCATCCTCTCACATTTTCGAAAAAGATACGCTTGAATTGGATGGTGAACAAAACACAGCGGAGGACACTGAATTCAGACCCATTACTCCCGATATAAAGGGTGCCGTTTCGGTAGCGGAAATCTCAATTTCGAATCGAGCATCACGGAAAATGGAGGAGGCAACAAGAAAAGCTATGGAAATGCTGAACAAGTCGAAAGAGTCATTGTGAACTGTTTTCTCAGTTAATTTCTTCGGATTTGTGGACTTTATTAATTTAAAGATGTTGAATTGGATGCTGATTTGAAAAATATTTCTACTTCCTGTCTGAATGTGATCCTTTAATTAATTACAGTTCAAGTTTTAGTATTTTAAGTCCTAACGGTATTTTTATGTACTACCTTACAAGATTGATTAAAAAAAAAGACACGGCAAGGTTGTGTGGAACATCCTAATCTCTAAAGATGTCATCATTTGCTACCAATGATTTGCACGATTTATTTACATTATAAGCTCTAAGGAACGATAACGTGGTGCCATATTCGTAGGTAATTTTCTATGGTTAAAATGAAGTACAAATAAGACAGTGTTAAATTGATGCTAGCCTTATGCCATGTATGCTTCTTGAAAAATTGGTTGATCGTTAAAATGAGAGTGACGATTGTCGATTGATACACTATGCTCGTAAAGTAATGTGGTGTCCAGTTTTGGCGTGGGATTGTTGTCTATAAGCAATACGCATACCTAGCTCAATGCCTAACCTTTTTCNGAAGCATTGTTATTTGAAGTATGCGCTACTATGTCCTACTGCCATGTTATATCAATAATATAGTTTATTCTGTAGCACACCTTACGGTGTTGACTTAGTTTGACGTGTGCTTTTTGTGGGTGTGGTTTCATTGTGTACCTTCTGTCAAAGTGAAGTCTTATTTTCTTTGCGATAGGGAGTGATTGTTGTTCACTGTTTTTAGTTGTGTTTAAAATAGATATATCAACACATGAATGAATCCTAGAGTTTGTGTAGATTTCAAATTGTGATTGATTACGATGTCATAATACTCAAAAGTACTTGATATAACTTGTGGCCAAATTGTAACCTCAAAGCAATATCAGTGCCAATCTGCTAATACTCTAATATTCTAGCAATTTACTTCAATCAAACCCTCTCGCCAATATAAAAAATAATCAGTCACATACTTCCCCAGAAATTCAAGCTTTACAAAGGGAAATTGGTACTGGCACAAGGAAATTGTTTGAGATGCTCAACCTTGATGCTGCTCGAGTGAATTTTGCATTTCCATTTGAATGCTGCTTTCGATATTCATAAATAATTGCGGAATTATTGGTAGGTGGTTAATTTCAAATATACGGTAATCCACTAAAACTAAATGTTTTCTAAAAAAACATTACAAAATCCGCTTTTTATATTTTTCTGCTAGTGTGTTCGGCGCTGTTCGCCTATGTACTTTTATCAAGTGCTCGTACTGTGTTACACTTCTCGTGCAATCTTGCCTTCTTTCATATATGTTTGGTTGCTACTAGGGCTGGGCACAACGATTAATTGCTCGAATCCTGGTCGAGTATTGGTTGCAATGATTTGGGTCAAACAATAAGAGTTTGATGTTTCGATTACTAAAACCGTAGTACAACCCTTACGATGAAGAACTCTTTGATCACAAAGAATTGTAATCGTTTTGACACTTTCTTTCCACCGTGGAAGCCCTGAAACCTCACTAGGCTTTATCATATTATAGAAACGACCTTTTTGTGTAGTGACATCGTAACGAAGCCGTCTACTACAGTAGGGTTGTTCAATAATTACTTTTTTTAACTACCAACTTTGGCTCAATTCCTACCACTAGAAGCCGGCGTGGAGCCAGTTGAAATTTATTACTGATTTTAAAGAAAATTGAAAGTTATTTTTCAGATTTTACTGCAAAACTCGTGAAATTGACGAGTTGTCTACAAAAACGATGCAAAACAAATTTGACCCAAGTCCATCCCGTAGAAACGAAGTTATTTGAGTTTTTCGTTGAAAATTCTGGGTTTTCCCATCGCCGATGCGATTTTAAAACTTTCAACTGCAATAACTCTGCTGCTACCGGTTGGAATTGAGTGAGAATTGTTATACATCGTTCTTTTAGGCAACTTCACAATTTTATGGAGTCGACAGTGACATTTGAAAAATTTATTTTCACGGTATATTAAACTCAAAAATTTCAATCGAATCTGGGCGTTTTTTTAGCCAACTTAACGATATAATCAGTGAATCCCCGAAACCGGAAAAAAATTTTTTTTTAACAACCCAAATCAACAATCATTGTTATGGATGACATTGTTGACAAATGTGAAAATGTTCATTTTGGTTGGTGTAACTTGCAACATGTAACAGATTTTGTGAAAACTACAAATTTTGACTTTGATATTCATTCTTACTATGTACAACGCCGTAATGAATCGTAGTCTAAAACTCGACTCTAAGCTTGATGCCGTACTCAAATCGAATCAGTCTGATACTCGATTTTGCTCAGCCCTAGTCGCTATGTAGTTTCCTTGGTGCGCTCACTGTATTTTGCCAAAATTACACTAAAATTTTATCGAACGCCTTTTCCTTGAGAAGCCGTACAATTTCCGATTCCTCAAATTCTATTTAAAGTGTTCTGTGGTGTTGTTAATTAACGTGGTGTTTTTGTGACAGCGGCTATGAGCGCCATTAGGATACTGATTCGCGGCGCGTGTGGTTTGAAATACACGAATCAAGTCCGGTGCGTCCATTATATCAACAGCCACGATGGCGAAAGCTTGTGGAAAGCCGTACGCGCCGACACCGGCAAACAAGGCGGCCGTGGTAAGCGCACGAAAAAGCGAAAAACTGTGGATTTAGGAGCTGGGAAAATCATCGGAGAAGGAAAAGCCGGTATACTGTGGCCTGGGTTGAATGTGTCGGCGAACAACAAAAAAATAATGCGGCGGACCGAGCAGGAACAAGCCGACTGGGAAGAGAGCCGTACGCTAGCGAAGAAAATGAATTTTAGAAAAGTAACCGGTATGGAACGTGGCTGGACCGGAGGACTGTGGGGCGGGCAGAAACTGATACCCGACAAGGGAGACAGCGCCACGGCCGGTTTCGACGCTTACCTTTTAGAAGCGGCTCGGGTGTCGCATATGAACGGCATAGTGGGTCGGGTGTACTCGATGCGTACGTTGGTTGTCGCCGGTAACGGCAATGGGACATTTGGCGTCGGAATGCAATCGTCTCAAGATGTGCCCAACGCGGCGAGAAAGGCCTGGATCAAGGCTATGAAGAGGTTGCAGTTTATTGAAAGGTACCGTAATGATGTTCTTTTCCATTCGTTGTATGTGAAAGGTTCAGTATGAGTGGTCATCATTGCATTGCTAATCAAGTAGAAGTAATGGAATCTATTAATTTCCACACAATTACCACTGGGAGTAGCGGTTTCCAAGACATATCAAAAGCTCTTCATGTAGAAGTCGAAATTAAAGGATTGGAAATGTACCAAAGTAGTTTAAAAAATGGCCGATCCCGATGAATCCTCAAATAGAGCGAAGTGTATTACGCTACCATGATACAGCAGCCATTTTGCCAAGTTGATATGATGGTGAGTAATTTTGTGACATGTTTGTATCACTTTTTGATGGAACATATTTTTGGAAATTGCACCTATTTGCGGTGTCGTTGATCATTTTGCGTTACTGACGATGATGCACCCTGCAATATTGAGAGTTGCCACTTATCTGATCTATGGTTAACTAGTAGCCTAGGCTTTGCAACCCCTCAACTAAATCGAATATTTGAAACTGCTTGCACCCGAGTATTTTTCACATCTTCATTTGGTACTGTAGTTTGACATAATATTGAGACTACTACTTGGGATTGAGTAGAAATATACGGCGTTGCTGGAGTACTATTTGGGTAGCAACGCTGACTAATTTGACCACCTCTGATCGTGTGTAACCACGAACCAAAACCGTCGGACATCTCTCACTCTTATGAACTTCAACGTAACTGGACTTGAATTGTATATCACAAAAATGGCCATCATGAGCATTTGTCACTGGAATTAATGCTATTATAGGCTGGTGTTGATGTTAGATCGATACACCGTACTTGTTCGTTTAACATTCACCTATATTGCTTCACATTGTCTCTTGTGTATCGCATTGTACATTGTGTCTTAGGAGCATTAATATCAAGAGAATTTCTGAATGTTATTGTCTTTTGTCTCTCAAATAAGATGTCACTCGGTTATGCGTTTACCACAGTGGTAGTTTTAAAAAATACTCATCCATTTCCAATACATGATCAAAGCCTCTCGGCAGTGATGGTTGCTTTTGATTTACTTGTGATTTCATTGTTACAGATTCGAGGATCGAACGGTTTTCGAAGACATGTACGTTAATCATCACAGAACTTTCATGCATATACGACAACAACCGGAGGGCTACGGCTTGCGGTGTCACAGGGTCGTCTCGTTAATGTGCAATGCAGTCGGTAAGCCAAGTGTCATATTATTATTATTGTATTATTACGATTTATGATTGAACGTGCCATGTACGATGTGNCCACATGTTCACAAACATGGCAATTCATTTACGGTTTTCTCCAACAGTTCCTTGAAGGGCTACAGATCATCGCACCTTTTTCATCTTCCCCCTCCCCTTTCTTGACCGCCCACTTTGAGGAGTGAGGACCATTGCGATAAATAAATTGCAGTACATTTGTTTGAAAAGTTGACTGACAAGGCTAATACGGTACCCGAATCATTAAAATCAAAAGTAAACTCGGATTTTTGAGCGCTGGAATCATTGTGCCCTGCCCTATTCACGATTAGAAACCAGGGTTGTAACCAAGTCACAAAGCTCCGAGTCACAAGTCATTTTCACTTTTACGGTTTTGACTCGAGTCAAGTCGAGTCATTTTCAATTCACCACCATGTCAAGTCCGAGTCCAAGTCATCGAGCAGATGTCCGAGTCCGAGTCATGGTATTATGACTCGAGTCCGAGTCCAAGTCATTGTGTTGACTGCTCAGTTTCCAGTTAAAGTCTTGTTAAAGCCACTCTTATAACTCTGTTTGGTGATATCGAATGGTTCACATTTATAATGTACCGTACTAATTTTCCTCACTTTTAACAGTTTCTGGTCGCATTTTCAAGTACCAGTACCAAAAGACGTAATCCCAATAGAGTTGTTACTTTACTGTTCTTCGTAATTACACTGAAATGTCGGTCTTGACCGGCTGAATCNCGAGTCATATGACTTGGTTCGAGTGATGCGCAATGACTCGAGACTAAGTCGAGTCATCAAAAAATCGTGACTCGAGTCTGACTCGAGTCGAGTC
>ATSW01003373.1:0-22811 GCA_000444245.1 Botryllus schlosseri | reverse complement strand
CTGTGCACATTCTTCGGAAGGCCTTGAATGCACCACTGGACTAAAATTACACTTGTGAATCACAGCATAATTTCTGTAATTTCGATTGTTCATCTTCAATCATCTCTACCTCTGCTCTGTAACCCTTGCCAATTCTTCATCTGCTGCAATTCTGTAATCTGACTTCTCCGAGTATTGCATAGGAGTAACAATTTGAATGTATTACTGAAATTTTAAAAAAATTACTCCAATCTCGCCATTTTCCTATGGGGGCAGGTTGCTCCCCGGATTATGTGTGTATCTACCAGTTTTACTGTGAATAAAGAATATAATAATATTAACGATACCTTGTTTTCCGGGTTCGCATTCTTCAAAAGGCCCTTTTTTCTATATATAAAAAGGATGTAAAATCTTCGGAAATGAGCCGCCGATAACATCTGATTAGTTTGAATTATTGTAATAGTCATTGGTATTTAATTTCCATGTCTGTGACCCCAAGAGAATACGCAAACGACCCCATTTGGGTCGCGGCACCTAGGGTGGGAGATACTGCTTTAGTTACATCAAAATCTCTGAGAATTGTAATTTTGTGATTTGTGGGGTCAATCACGACAAGACATTCGTCATATTCCGCTTTTTAATACGATTCTACACTGGTATAATTTCTAATATTGATGTGAAACGGAATGATGCATTTATCTTTAAGTCTAATGACTAGCAGCAAAGAACAAAGAAGATAATGATACATAATAATGACGGAAAAAGGAACATACAAACGTTGTGTTTTAAGACTGCTGTGATTTAGGTTATTCGCAATATCCAGCTATATCTTTGGGTGTTTAAGTAACTACATGAATAACGTATCAGTATATTCACGCTGGCGGGATATCCATATTCACAATTCCCGTTTCCTGTCCTATGCGTACTATAATGAATGTGAACATATGTGACAAAGCTCTCCAATAAATCATGTCCTCCGTATGTTTTTCTAACGCAAAATCATACCACTTTAACAGTCCAAAACGTCATCAAATTATCACTATTAATCACTCATAAACCATAACGATGAAAGTGCGATGAAACATACTGTTTCATTTATATTGCAGCAGCTTGTACACTGGAAAGGTACCGCATTTAGTCACCTCATGAGTATGACGTGTCATGTGAAAGGATTGTGTATTTACTTCAAAAGCGTATGATATTGCCACCGACTATAAATAAGTTCTGTATATTATGAAGAATCAGTAGCATACAGGTACATTGTAGCTGTGGGACGAATACATCATTACAGGTGAGATGGATATGTGGTAATCTTTGCTGCAAAAAGTAAAAAGACAAATATTGTTTTCGTCAAGATATCAATCTTTCACGGGTTTCGACTCTGACGAAGATTGTTTGGAACATGATGCTTCAATATGCTCGTAAGTGCCACTAATTCGACAGAATAGTCCTTCCTTATTGGGACGACCAGATTTTTAGAAAATTCTCATATGCAGAAACACTCTTATCCGTTCATGACTGCAGTTATGCTTGCTGTGAAATCCTATTTGGTTTGATTGCCTGCAATCTCGTTATAATCTACCGAATGCGAATGCGATATCCTTTCAGAACGCCGAACTTTATTGCAACTCACGAAAAGTATGTTGTGCTCAGGTTTATTATTGTTGTTGGGACTGGGCGGTCCATCGCTAGGGAAAAGCGTGTGTAACAGAATATCAGACGGGGAAATCGTGCGTGGCGTAACGGAGCAAGATATCAATGACTGCTATGGTAACCAATTATATTTCATTATTGTAGATTAGCGCACGGATGGATGCCAAACTTAGTATGGAATTGTATATAATCGACTATAGTCACTGCGGTTGCAACCGTATCCTTATCAGCAAATGGCTAGTCCTTCATCTAGGGATGGTGTGAACGTGAGGTTCACGTTCGCGTCCTGTATGTGTGAACCTCAGAAATTTAGAAGCTCGTGTTCACAAACGAAGCTTGGTATAGGTTCTGCACTGTTAACCTATTTCACATAGTCAAATATTCCACGTCATCATAACATCTGTGGTTGAAATTCTTTGCATTTCGACTTCGGACCAATCTATGCATGGCACTGGCATTATAACAAAATGAACATTAATCGAGAACGCACCTTGCCAATCTAAAATATTTTACTAGCTTTGTTACAAAAGTTTGCTCGAAATAGTCAGCTTTCCGTGTTTGAATATTTAGTGACACTCTTGGTTGGAGCTCTTACAGTGGAAAAATCTAGCAGGCGTAGCCTACATTGCAAGTCCTCGTCGGAATGTTTGGCAAAGCGAAGAAAGATGTTGATTTTGTGTGGTTATTATAGCATTTGATTGCTACAGTTGATACATTTCGTGACGTTTAAAAAGTCAGCATGTACTTCATCATTGTGGCATAACGTCGCCTGAGTCGTCGGTAGGTACCGTCTACCTACATTATTACATCACTTCACTGAAATGATGGGTTGGATATTGCAATATGATATACGGTACGGTATACGCACGGCAAGCCCGGATAGCATGGATGAGAAAAAACGGAGGTGCAGATTAGGTGACCTTACGGTCGTATCGCATCTCCGTCGTCAAAGCTCTCGATGGTTCAGACGAAAAATAATATCATCTCTTTCTTTCGCGTTCACACAGAACCTTTCAAAAAGGTTCGCGCTCACACGAGCCTGAACCTTAATGGGTTCGCACCATCCCTACCCGCATCTGTCTTATTTTATTCGTAGCATGCAAGGGATGGCATAAAGTCGAAGAAGGAAATGCCTACTCCGTGTTGCAATCGCTTCCTGACAGAGAGGTGGTGTATCAACAAGAATATCAATGGTGCGGTGCCACTGCAGAAGACAAATTTGAAGTTAGTAGTCTAAAACGGGATAACCCTCCTGCCTGCAGACGTTATGAGATCTCAGGCATATCGTTTCGGTATATAGTTATAGAATCTTGAAATTAGGCGTTTCGTCATGGTGTTGCAGGTAATCTTCCGTCGACCAATCAAATTCGCAGGATTCACCGTACGGGCGTCGACGCCGGATGCCTGGGTGAAAGAATTGGAAGTCTGGTATGGTGACGAGAGTGACGAGTTATCGCGAGCCAGGAATTCACATACCGGCGAGGTGGCTAATAGTTAAAATTAGAATTGACAGTCAGTATATGTTAACAGTATTATGGATGTTCAGGCTGACATTATGTAGTGCCAGTTATATGTATATCAATTATATCATGTCTCTAGGTGTTCCAGGGAAACGTGAATGAATGGACCACAAAGGAAAATAGGTTTTCTTTGCCAATCACCGCTACATTCATCAGAGTCGTTCCGAAGTCTTACGAATCAAGGCCATGCTTCAGGATCAATTTCTACTCGTGCAAGAAACAAAGTACTTTCNACTGTTGCNGAATCACCTCTNAACACCCTTTAAATANNGTATTTATAATTTAGGATANGCTGCACCTGAACCACCGATGATNGTGGACCCTGATTTCTTNGATGAAGGTAAGAAATTATCGGAGCACAATCTTAGGTGTATGCCGATTGGGCTTTGGATGTGATGCGAAAAATTGTCATGTTCCATTATATCACTTTCTGCGTGCGATGCGTCACTTTATATGAAAATGCGTGTAGAAATCTGGGATGAAGGCACTATGCTACTTTTTAGATGCTAAAGCTTTCTGGTCAAACTGATAAACTAAAAATCCTTGTATTTGAGAGCTACAAAATTAAATTGTCAATTTATTTTTACCGAACTGATTTTTATTTGTCTTGTGGCCAACAACCTGCAGGCTAGCATGTAGACTACGTCCTTTAACATGGGTTATTAAAGTATGGGTAAAAATACGGATCACGACCGCACAACAGCGATCCCTATATAATATATGTTGAAATTATTGCAACAAAAATTTCTTTGCGCCTGGCGCGATCTCTTGTGTGTAGTGTGTGATTATCACATGTCACTGTGTTGGGTGCTACAGCAACAAGCGAGATTATAGCAGAAAATTGGTTGATCGTGAAAATGTGCCGACCTTTGTGTTGGACAAATTGGTTTGAGGTGCTGATAAGAATTGTCCGACATTGGTTTCCTCCTAATACTGTAAATGGCACGGCTAATAGTCGGTCAGCCTAACTAGAGCGAGGGAAAGTGTGGCGCCGCCACTGCCAAGCCCCATATCTTTTTAGTATAGGGGTGTTCAATGTGTGACTGTTAAACACAGGTACATCGGTACCGAACCTTTATTCGTCGGGACACGTGATGACATGAAGTTTTGGTTAACATGCCGTAGGGCAAAGTGCGGCGTCGAAAAGATCGGGGGCGATAAAGCCTTACTCCAAAATGCTTAGTTGACCGAAATCTTCGATATTGACATTTCCAATTGTCGAAATGGTCGGCAACGAATATTTCCTTCCTTGTAATGCAATCTGAGCCCCGCAGTACAGATACGACCAGCAGAGAAAAATATTGCATTCCGCGTGAGATCGCTTGGGTTACACATTCCTCATAGAAACGCGTTGCGTACAGTTTGTTGCCTGCTGGTTATACATGTATATTGTATATATAGCACCGACTCCGACTCCGACTCCGACTCCATACATTTTAAATATACCGACTCCAACTCCCGAGTCTTCAAACGCACTGACTCCGACCTCGTCCCTCCGATTCCGACTATTTTCCTCACAGAATTTCGACTCTGATTCAAACTCCAACTCCAACAGTACTACAAATTTCCTACGAAAATTAGATGCCACAGCGGTGACTTATTCAATTATTGACTTTGATATGGCCATTAAACACATGCAAACATATTATTCTCTATGCCATGTGAAATCGTTTCATTGTGGCACAACTCGGAATACTCACTGTAAAATTAACATGGAAGTATTTATTTCGAAACATCCTTCCTTTTTCATATCTTATAAGACTATATATATCATAGAATCTAATATACTCTAGTATGTATGTATCATTCCAACATGATATATAACCCATCCTCTATAATTAAAATATGGATGAAAACAATATAAGTGTAGCTCCTGTGTATGAGTCTGCAACTGTTACGGAGATGTACAAATTTTCTTACTACACACTATGCTGATGAGAAGCACACACTGTCCCACTACTAATAAACGGTGGTCAGAAACGAAAGTTAGATAATAATCAGTTTAACATATGTCTAAATGTACTTATACTTAGTCATGGACTAGTACTATACTTGCACTTTTGATGAAAGATTTGTTCGACCCACGCGGCTGAGCTACTTATTGCTAGAAATATTTTGGATTTTTTCAAATGGGATGCTGCGTTTGGTTATATTTGCATCAATTTTACAAGTGATGTTGTCACTTGCAAAACCAAATGATTTACTTACTATTGTAGCGTCCCAATGCCAATCTCAATAACAGTGAAAAATTCGAGGCTGATTGTGGGAGTTTCAGCGCCACGGGCGGAATAAAATTTATATTTTCGTAATCAGTGCAAAGTCAGCTTTCGATTGATATCCATTTTACCATATTTAATGCTCGGCAAGTCGGTCAAAAATAACCGTCAAATTGCCTGTAGCCAAATGGAAATTGTGACGTGAATCAATTTCACTGAGCCGTGAGATTTGCTTGTGTCGACACCATATAGGACACTATGATCCCAGAAAATCGGCAAATCCAAATCCAAATCAATGCTCATCTATGGTAGCCACTATAGCCACTAGCCAGACCATGAAAATTCCTAAACGGTTAAAAACACTCTTCCAAACAGATGTTACTTCTAAAGTGAACTTTATTTGTTGAAGAAATGGAATCAGACGAGATGGGTGAAGAAGATGACTGTCCGCCCCTCGAGTGCGATAATAAATGTCTTGTATTCCTGGAGGACGACTATGGTTGTAATACCTGTGCTTGTGACAGAACGAATTCACGTAAGTTACGTATTAGAGTTGGAAAATATCGAAGTGTCTGCATATGCAGATGTGATCAACACCAAGGATGGTGAAAATGTTCGAGTCACGCCCGACTTCCGTATACCAGACTTGATTATTGAGAGGTTCTTGTCCACCAGTGAACCTCAGCAGCTTCTATCCCATGAGTATTACTGGTGAAAACCTGTGTTTCTCGGTAATTCTAATATCCGTGGTTAAAACGCATCGGATTTCAGGTTCATATCAATCGCTGCATCACGAAGGCAGCAACAGAACAGATTTTACATAGTAATTTTGACGGCCGTGGTGCACAGTGGGTCTAGGGATGCACGTATCCTCCCTAATATATTACAGGGCGCGAATGCGGGTCCTTACTGACACAAAGTGGCCTTGGATGATTGCGAAATTTAGCAAGGAGTTGTTAGAACATATTGTGATATGACATTTCGTTAAGGTATCACTGTCAGGAGTCACGTCTTTGTACCAAATATATACTCTGATCATAGTGACTGCTGTTCTAGGTACAAATGTACGTTTAATGCCATTCTGTAATCGGGATAAAATAAACGTAGTTATCCGTATTTCTACAAATTGTAGGTTTTCCCCGTGCCAAAAGTGGGGTAAAATTTGTCAATCTATAAATGCTCATATATGATGACTTGCCCGCAATTGTTGCTAACAGTGTGACGCCACAAATTCGTGTTCGCAGAATACTTTTGACAATCCCAGAAAAGACCAAAATCAGAAAACCCAATCACTAATGCATTTTAGTGATTTTAGTGTTCTTGACTCTTTTCTTCGCCTATTCGAGATTAACACAAAATTACCAGATTATATGAGCCAAATTAGAAACATATTAGGCCAGCCCGTCACAGTAGGAGGGAATTTTGCAATTTGTGATAAGAGAATCCGTTTGAGGATCTGCTGGGATTGAATGTATATATTCAGAGCAGAACTATAACGTATGGCACTAGTTCTTCGCATATATGTGCATTGTGCATACCGCGTTTTTGCGCATTCCTAGAGCGATAAAGAACCCACTCTACCCCTGGGATATATCTCCATAATAATGGGTGTATTACATTCATTTTCATTCACTTCTGTCAATAGCCGTGAAAGAGAAAATCCTCTTCTCTTTATGTTCACCATGATCTATGGTGGAAACCATGGAAATACATGATTGCCGTTAACTGAATTGCGAGAGCCAATGTTCTCGTGTACGGAAATGATACGTTCTATATTATTTCACAAANGAAAATTATGGTTTCGATTCCTTNGGTCACTGCAGGATCCTTTAAACCCAGATGCGACACACACCATATTATTCGATGAGGATGNAGAAGGCTACCGACNTTCATGGCAACGAGATTTTCATGCAGTAGTGNCCGACCTGTAGTGNTATTGTCTCAAATGGCAATNNCATATCGCTGCCAGATAATTNATATAAATAACTGTAACTAGCTCTTTTCCGCTGTGGTCGTACAAATAGTACTTATTTTGACAACTCAAGTCCATCCTACTGTTTTGGCCTCATTGNGATTAGNAATGGAATACTTGGTTCGGAGTCGAATAGTCGACGTACTCAATTGTTTTCAGTACAATAGTCGTTACCTGCATTCTGCTATTCTTGCGTCGCCCAAATCTCAAACGTAATTCCGGGATTTGTAAATGTAAATGTAGGCTCTCAGATGCGTGATCGCGTCCGTCGTAGCGAATTTGGATACTTCTGGTTTTCGGCACTTGAGCCGACCCATATTAATGTGTGCAGCACGGATCCATTTATTTAGCAGAATAGAAAACTTTTGGGCGTTGTTATCGTTTTCACTATCCCTACCTACGAAATCAAGGGAAATATTTTTCATTAGAAAATGGCAAACATTCAATATCGTTTTTCCGTGTTCTAATTTGTTGCGGTCGTGTAGGGTAGTGGGGTATCAAGGGCTCTAAAATACCCCAAGGCAGGAAGGGAAAGGTGTGGAACATAACTAGTTATAAGCTGTAACTATACCTACATGTGGATTTAGTACTTCGAACATAGCAGTCCGTAGGTATTTTAATATTGTCTATGCTAAGACTAATAACGCTGTGATTCTCAAACAGGCTTGTTCGAAGGAGATATCCGCGTAGATTCATCAACAATAGAAGCTGTAGAAACCGCATACGGTATTCGCAATGTTCCGGAAGGAATCATGCGAGCTGGTATAGCGAGTGATTTCTATCGATGGATGAACTATCCATCCGACGGGAACTACATTATACCGTACGTACTTGACGGAAGCTTGTGTGAGTTCAATATTGAATAGCGACAGCCGCGCAGCTTGTGGATTAGAAAGTAGGATTTAGAATCTAATAATTCTCCTGGCGCGATTATTAAAAATACACAGAGATCCCGACAATTACACGTTTTTTCATTACATTCAGTGACACCGTATAAACGTAAACTAGACAAACGTTTATTTTTTGTAGCGGACACGGCCATACAACTTATCCCTCCGGCATTGCAAGAATTCGAAGATGCGACTTGCTTGCAATTCCGTGAAAGGTCAGATGATGCTGAAGAAGAATACTACCTCAAATTTTTCAAGGGGTCTGGTTGCTGGTCGTACGTTGGCAACATTTGGCGTAAACCTGGCGGGCAAGAGGTAAGTAAGAACAATCAAATATTTTTACCATGAATGATGAAGGAATTCAGTTATGGCGTCGCTGAACGTAATAATTACGTTATAAATAAACGTAATAAACTTGGTGGCACGGCGACCGGCCCATTTGAATACACGATAGGCCGATATTGGTCGGGCGCGTTGGACTGGAGAGACTTTGCTACTAGAGTCATCAGAGGCTCGTCCACCATTATATCGCGATGACTCCGTATTATCGAGGAAGTAATATTCGTGATTCATTAATCCAAGATCTCGATTGACAACGGATGCGAGAATAAGGGAATCATACAACACGAAGTTCTCCACGCGTTGGGATTTTGGCACGAACAAAGCCGGAGTGATCGCGATCAATATGTGAATATTTTGACGCAGAACATCATACAAGGTAAATCTTAAAATTAACACTTCAGTTGCGTATCAAATTATTCAAACACCAGGACTCACCTCATCAGAATGGTCATCAGATATAAAATACCCTACCGTCTAAACTCTTATTAATTGCCGAATTGCCCATATAGCCTGAAATTCCTGATTTTTCCTAATCTCTCCCAATGAAGGGATTGAAACCTCGCCACGCCACGAAATCAATTTCTCCTGTGTAGGACCGTGGCCCAAACGAACCAATTAGAGCCGAGCTCGAATGGGTCCCAAAGTTATTTCGTGAATGAACATAAGTTATAAAGTATTTTTTTGGAAGATTTACGCAACTTTATTCACATTTGGTTGGCGCTACGCGTGATTTAATGTTACCAAATATCTTGGTTATTGAGTATCCATACATAAAGAAAAAATACGCATGATTTGAAGAAATGGGCATTTAAGCGTCCCCCATTACCCCGACACGACACACCAAGACATATGTAGTTTTACGCAATGTAATATGCGACTCTGAGAGGTGTGCCAGAACGATCGGCAGTGAGAAAACCTTGGTCGAAAAGGACTGTACTTATACTGACTGCAACCATCGCGATGTATAAAACATACATATATGTTAATTGTCCATAGGCGTCTAAATGGCTGACGCCGAATGTTGTTGTCATGGCAATGTGATTCCATCAAGACAAATGCCATTCCACAGATAGAAATTATTTCCATGTGCAGAAATATCAATTTGAAATCGTGTGCGTCCTTTAGTTTAGTAATTTTGGGCGATTTCAATATCTTTTGATATAGAACACAGGAGGTCACGAAATAGCATCAAGTAGCGACGTCATTAAAGCAGAAGGCCCGCCCGAATATATTCAATTATTACGTACAGTCCATGTACTTGAAATTCTGAACTTAAAATTAGGTCTGAAACTACTACAAAAACCTGAAACTACTCCTCAGACTTCACTATCACATCATTTTCAAAATTCACCATGCGGTGGAAGATCAGCTATTACATCACATTACCTGTTAATGTTAAAACATGACCCGTTGATGATTCGTTACTGAAAATTGTGATTTAAACTTGGGCGCGAGAAAATCGAGTATGTGAGAGAAGGACTTTTGACTCGGAACGCCGTGACTTTGCACAACTACATACGCAACAAACTATCGAACTGTTATGGGAAATACTAACTTATCAAACGGTCGTAGCGTGCGCTGTATAGCGTATATAGCTATCTAAGCAGGTATACATGGCAACCATGTTAACATGTAATGGCAACGACCAATTTTGTAGCTTCGTTTCGCTAGTGGTTCACAACCTTTTTCCACCCACGTACCATTTCAAGGTTTTATGCAGTGCTCGCGTACCACCTACATAAGTTACTCGCGCCGAGGCGGTCAAAAATGTTTCAACCGTGTTGAGTTGCCGTAGTCTGCGAAACAGATAATAAACTGCCCATTTTGAGACGCAGTATATGATTGCTGTAGTGGACCCATTTGGAATTATTGTGGTCAAATATATTGAAACGGAATTTGGTTAGGTAAGAATCCCAATGCTTTACGACTATCTCTTCGCCGTAGGCATGTATTGGTGGGATTGCCCCCACCCACGACGACGAAGGTTTAAAAAACTCAAAATAAACCCCACTTGAACTAGTAACACCCTTCGGTGTTCGAAAAAAACAGAATCTACTCGCGTACCACCTGGAAGACATTCGCGTACCACAGGTTGGGAAACACTGCTGTAAACAGAATTGTTTTGCGGCAGCGACAGTAGGATTTCTGGCAATCTAAAAGTTATGTTCCAGAGCTCAGAATTTACTGAAACTGGCCTCGATCGAAAGCACGCTCCAAGTCTGAAATATCGTCATTGTCCGAACAATCGGAGAGCCGCAACCGGTCATTGTTATGTCCAATGTATTCTGGCCTGACCATATTTTAATTTATATTTTCGGAGTTAGTGCGACAGTAGCTTGCTATCAAGATTCAGCATAGTAGGGACTATAACTTTTGGATTGCCAGAAGTCCTACAGTCACTGCCGCAAAACAATTCTGAATGCAGTCTCAGCGAAGCGGAACAAGGTTGCAAAATCGTTCGTTCCCATTCCATGTTTACATTTGATAGTCAGACCAATGGATTCCTCGGCGATCGAAAACTTCTATTGCTATGGCTCATTAATCCTTGCATTAAAGTTGTTATTGATCTGTTCCAATATTCGAAGTGGATCCAGCGCTGATTTAATTTGACTTTGGAAATGACTAGGGCTGGGAAAAATTGAGTACCCGAGTGATTCGATTCTGAATCATGTAATATGCTTCGAGTCGAGTCGAGTACTCGAGTATCACTCACTATGACGTCAAAACACCTCATCCACCTCATCCGCGTCAGCGGTGTCTTACAAAAGCCTAGAGGTGGGTCGTGCTATAAGTCGGCAGCAACGGATAATATGAAGAATATCGGCCTGGTGTAAATGACCATAGCAGTCGACAAACACCATGAATACCCCAAAACAAACAAACAGACGTCAAAACAGAATATAGTATGTCGTAGTTCAAGTATGTACCTTTTTTGCCATGACAGAGAATATAATGCTTGCTTCCATCACAATAAAAATACTTTGGTATTTTTTCGACCATACCGATTTCATGGCGCTTTGTGACAATATTATGGAATGATCATGACTTTGGAAACGTGGTATTTCCAGTAAGGTTCGTAGCTTTGTACTATATGTTTTGAGCGCTGGGATACGGTCAATTAAGGTGTCAAGGCTTTCACATTGGAAATAAGTAATGAAACGATAATTTTCGTTGATAAATTAACTTTCGATGGCTAGGAGCGTATAATTTCAGTACTCGAAAAAATCGTCTGTTACTCGACTTCAATCACTAAAATTGATACTCGATTCAGATTCGACTACTCGAATCATTATGCCAAGCCCTAGTAATGACATGATAAATAGCCAAGTAATCAGGAGTATGTTCGAAGCCCGGATTGGGCTGTATTGCTCCAATGCTATGATATCTAACCAATATTTGTTAAATTCTAAAATATTCTACCTATGATTGTGACACGCAAAGTGTACGCTAGCGGCAACATTATGACGCAACAGCTTTTACGATGTCACCAGGACCGAAAAACATTTCTTAAGCCACCCTCCCCCCCCCAAAAAAAAATGTTGGTCTCGTCCCCCCCACAGGGTGATTATCCCAAAGTCTGTAATTTTTGCCGCTACGTATCAGCGGGATATGTTGCACTCGACATAGCCGCGTAAGGCGCGAAGATTTTCAATAATTAATGACCGCATCGATCAATGTGATCTTGAATTGCATATAAATATATTGCTATTAATTTATAATCTACTCTCTGCTCACGTAATCAGCTTTACCGGTAGAGCTGAGTGAGGTGTTTTAGAAAATGTAGGGGCGGTCAATAATAATTATAAAGCTTCGGTAGACCCGTTGACATAATGATTTCATTGTAAGATGTTATTTCGTAACCTCATGTCTGCTATGATATTGAAATCTCCCATACGTACTAAACTAAAAGACGCACACGATTTCATATTGGTATTTCTTCACTGGCAAATAATTTTTGGCTGCGGGATGGCATTCGTCTTGTGGGGTTCAGATTGCCAGGGCAGGAACATTCCGCGCCAGACATCGCCTATTGGACAATTAGACATATATGTATAATTGTATAGACTAATATATACATCGAAATTTTCGGTCAGCATAAGGGCAATCCTTTCCGGTCAAGGATTTTTCGCTGCCGAGCATTCTGGCACACTTTTCGTAGTCGCATGTTACATGGCCGACGCCGAAATGCTCAATCCTATAAATTATACGTATTGTGGTGAGAGGATCAAGAAAACTGGCAACATGAAATCTACTTGTGTGCAATGCCAGTCTGTGAGGTCACGTCAAATAAGGTCTACTTCTGAATACATTGAATACCTCTGTTATTGGTGATGCAGCCCGCAGCGCCACCGAAAACTAGAAAATTGACCCGCGAGCTCATTTGAGTTTGAGACCCCTGGCGTAAATCTCGGATCGTCCGGCTTCTTGATCGTGAGGTCGCTGGCTCAATCCCGGTCGCGTCAGACCAATTACCTGATTAGTAACGCCAGTATCCCTCGCTTCCCCATTTGTCGCATATCATGGAGGGGTGGCGCAAGACTTAGAAAGCCTTACAGGGCTATAGCTGCCCATTCCTTCTCTGCGTCATGCACTTAGGACAGGGACGGGCAACATAGGGCCCGCCACATAATTTTGAGCGGCGCGCAGGATAGTTTCCGCGTGGGCGTACAATATATTGTGGCCCGCGGCCACAGTTTGCCGCAATCCCCCACTACTTCAGGGCATGTGTGCGCTGAGTGCGAGAGTGGATCTTACGCGTATGTTCAAAAACACGGTAAGGCTTGCATTACCGTCACGTCCGTCATGTACGCATGAACCCAAGCCTAATGAATTGTTATCTCGGTAAATTTGAAAACAAAATCCAAACCCTCATTCGTATACATAACACACGGTCCAAGAAAGGATTTTGAGCGGCGCGCAGACAGTTTTCGGTCTTACGTAATAATATGGACACAGTATGCCGTAATTCTCCACTATTACTTCATTGTGTGCTACGTCAAATTATAGTGACTGTAGGTTTTTCTTTCTTTTTTCTGACACAAATATTAGTGATTGTTAATTTTTCTTTATTTCTCTGATTACTTTGTGTCCTACATGCAGCCAGAGTTCATAAAACTTTGTGTTGACACCTTCGATCGATCGCAGATGTTTCATTGACTTCAACAACTTTTGAGGTAGGCCTACATTACGCTAATAAATTGAATACTATTTTGGTATCTATGCTTTAAAGTTAAAGTTTCCATTCAACACGATAAATCCTAGGTGGATAAATACGCGTTTAATGTATTGATTTAGCAATCCGGCCCGCCAAGTACTTCATTTCCCTATATATGGCCCGCCGACTGCAGACGTTGCCCGCCCATGACTTAGGATGTACAATTGTACAATGTACATGCTGCAAAAATATAGGCTATACCCTCAATTGCTAAGCGTCCTGTTGCTACATTCCTATTCCTAATACTATTCCTAATAATCATAAATGTTCATCCCTACTAGACACACGAAATGTACAATGCGGCAGGCCTATACAAGAAACAATGACATGAACCGGTATCCAACGATGTATTTATTTGTATTTTTCACCCCTCTTGATGCGTTAATACGTCACATATGTCACGTTTCATATGACGTTACCACTCCGTGAGTGACTTCAAGTCCGAAAATGGACCGGATTTTTGTCGGCTTGACAAACTCAAGTGATACGTTTGATTTGATAAAATACGCCGTATTATTGAATGAATGTAACCAACCGATCGTGACCGTACGACAGCGGCCTATTAATCACCGTTATCCGTCTTTTTATTTTTGAGGAAACCTGCCTGCTGCCCCACCCGTTACGAGCTGTAGAATAACTTCGATATGGATGTCAATGCAGAATCTGGTACACCTTGGGACTGTTAGTCTGTAATGCAGGTCCACTAATTGAATCCCCTGGCAATATTAATATAATTCATATTGATTTCATGATCAACACATTGTGCATCATGTGTTTGGTTTAATGAAAGATTAAATTTACGTGAGCCTCTACGTTCATGTCTAGACAGGTTGTCTAACTTCAATAAACAAGATGACAGCAGAAACTTCAGCTCGCCATATGATTTCAACTCTGTAATGCACTACGGGAAGAAAGCTTTCTCTGCCAATGGATCTGATACAATTCAAGCTATAAGTGATGCTTCAATGCTCTTCGGTCAGGTAATCAACAAGCCTAATGCACTATATACCAGTGTTTCTCAAAATTCTCAGCTTGCGATGGTATCGCAAAATTAACCCAGAATGTCACCAGGTCAAATGAATGCAACCAAAAAACGATGATTTTGAAACACCAATGATGAATTTTCCGATCCTCTTTGATATTTCAGATTTTACACGTGGTTCTATTGACGTTTCTGCACGTCAAAGTACGACAAATCCAACATTATTACGCTGTTAATAGTGGCTAAATTCTACTGTTGATTGTTTTGAAAATGTCCTCATGACTTGCATATATTGCTTATAGTCGAGTTTTATTCTACTTTAAAGCAGCACTTACAGCAAGCACGTGGCATTCTATATATCAGTTCTGAAAGCGTTCTCCATCCCGTTCTAACTTTCTAGATAAGTTGAACATTTGGTGGTTTATTTCTCTACTTAGCCGTCAGGTTACGACAGTTTGCAATTTACCATAAAATTCCAATTTATTCGGTCAACCGCCCCAACAATTGACGCACGTCGGAACCGCCAACGGGTGGCGATTGAGAATCACTGATGTATACAATGCTTCCTGACTTAAAAATATTCGAATTCTTGTTTGTTCTACAGAGAATGGGGTTTTCCGTGGAGGATATCAAACAGCTTCACAGCATGTATGAATGCCCCGGAACCGCTGTAACCACTTTACGACCATGTGTCAATTTACGTTCGGATTATTACTGTGAAATCATCAAAAATAACGGATACTGTATTTATACAAGCTACTGGGGGTTTTATTGCCCAAAAGAATGTGGAGCATGCACCGACACCGTTACCACCACCCCAATGACAACTACTCCAATGACCACAACTACAACGATCACCACAATTCCAACGACCACAACTGCTACGACTACCACTCAAACGACCACAACTCCACCGACCACAGCTCCAACGACCACCACTCCACCGACCACGACGCCAACGACCACAACTCCAACGACCACAACTCCAACGACTACCACTCCAACGACCACAACTTCACCGACCACGACTCCAACGACCACTACTACAACAACGACCACTACCACTGCTACCACAACTCCAACAACCACCACGGCTACCACTATTACACCTTGCACTGATAGACGTCGGCACCGTCGCTGCAGGAAATGGAGGCGCAGGGGATATTGCAATCGAAAATCTGTGAAGAGAAGATGTGCAAAGACATGCGGACTATGTGTATGTGAGTATGAAACAGCTTTCGTACCTCCGTGTGTCATCGTCGTCTGATCCGTATATATATTTAAACTCGAAATTCCACGATATTGCCAATATCTTCAAAACGGCTTTACTCACAACCGGTTGTGGTTTTGGGGTATGCGAGATTGGTTGATACGCATGCAGAACATGGTACCGTAAACATTGGTCGATCAATAAATTTCTGCACCCGTTAAAAAATTACTTTTATTTTCTACGTTTACGCGAATATTTGTTATGAATTTGCGAATAACCGTGAAAAACATGTAGGCTTACCATTACCAATGTTGAATATGGTATCCTACCTTAAACAGTGGTCGATCATCACATTTCTGCTCAAGTCTAAAGAGCTTACTCTATCCATTTTGCGGCTAGATAAAAGGTTCCCCTCCTACATTTACGCGATTATTAGTTATCAATTTGAGAATAACGACGGAAATCTATGCACCCATGTGGAATATGGTGTCGTAAAGAGGGGTCGATGATCAAATGTTTGTACCCATTGGAAGTGTCTACTCTGTTTTTAAGTACCCTACACTATTCATTTTGCAGTTAAATGAATCGCTTCTAAATGCTATCGAAAGTGCCGCGGTTTATTTACATGCTTTTTAATTCCCCTCCCGCAATTAACTGACCAGAATCCCTGTAGATTCTAGGGACCGGTATCGCACTATTTGCTCACGATATATTCACTTAGCTTTAAAGACCTCGCTGCTTCCTCTTTTCATCTAATTGTTTTGTAAGAGAGATTTGTGCGAGAGATGTGATCGCATCCCCAAACATAAAATTTTGTCGTAGATGATTTTTTGACATTGATGATATTTTTTCAATGACATTCTACACCTTTTCTCAGTATTTTAAAATTACAATAATAGTGACCATAAACTACTACAGATATACAGGAAATATATTTTTTCAGTGACCGGCGCATTCCATTCATGTTCAGTAATAGGCTAACTTCATGCCGGTAGCCTTACAGTAGGGTTACCATACGTCCGGAATTTCCTGGACGTATCCGAAATTTTACTGTTCAAACTGCGTCCTGGAGGAAATTTTAAAATATTCCTAAATGCCCGGAAGGTTGTAGCCTTGGATAAGGCTAGAAACATTTTCGTCAATGAACATGAACAATATTATTGGTATGCAGATGTATGCCACTAGAAATCTTTCTTCGCGCCGTGCGTGATTTAGTGTCACATATATTGAATTTATTATGGGGTCCACCGCCCTCGCAAAATTTCGGTGATATATCAAGGGCTTATCACTGATCCCGGACAGTGGCATTAACACGTTGATCACGTTTCATCATTACTAAGAACGAATATATTATATTTATAAATTTTGGAGAATAGTAGAAGATAGAAGCGATATCGTTTATCGCAACCTGAACGCTGTGTCTAAGGCCACGGTCGCAGCACTGTAGAAAATCCACGATCGTTTGAAGCAGTTTATGTTAAAATGCCGCCACACCTTCCAGTCGGAATAACTGCCTAAATACTTCGTAGTTCTTACAGCACTAGCACACAATGAACTGCGCTTTCTAGGGATTCGGCCGACTGCTAACTTAGTCCATAGATGGGCATTCGGCAGCATGAACATTGTCAAGTATAGCTATGGACTTTTCCGGTACAGCTAATTAAATAGACGAAGACCCTAAATTGCCATGCCTGAATCGATTTTGCATTTCTACTGCGTATTTATTGCTTTATTCAGCAATAGTTTCAATGTTAGACATCTGTTGCCTACTAAACCTAACCGCCCATTTGCTCTCAGCGCTCTCTTACCGCCCAATTTTAATGTCAGCGTCCCCCAATCGCGTATTTCATGGTCATCTCCTCCTTCGTGCCCGTGAGCGAGCCCATTGGAACGTTGGCGCCCGCTTTGGGAACCACTGGCCTATACGTTCATTTGCGCCACGACATTAATTTCAGTAATTTCTGTCCATCAGGCCCCTGTAATGTTTCGGACGACTTCCGTGCAGGCGCTATTTCATCTTCGGTCACTCTCGCTTTTCATGACCCCATAGCTTGAACTTTGCTTGACTCGGCTATGGAAACACTCTTATGCCAGTGAAGTTAACGATGAGGCGCTCAGAGAAACCTCCGACACATGGAAACGTGATAGAGCAGAGATGTGAACCAACAATCATTGGTGTCGTGGGGATGTCGCTTAGCACACTGCGCCACTCGCTTCCGAACGTTTAAAGTAGACCATGAACACTCTATTGCGACGCCGTGCGAAAAATACGTTTCACACTTTTTATAAATTCATGTTATGTTTATTTCTCTAATCAGTGGACAAGCACCCAATTTCTTGCATATTGGAATTAGGATATAGAATTCTAATAACTGGTGAGGAGGACCTTCGGAAAACTTGTCATGGACTGCCGATTAAGAACAACTAACCTAGAGAAAACTTGAATTAAAAAAATTTCATACTCAAAATTACATAATACAGCCAATATCTCCTAAACGACTTCAGCTACAAATGTACTAGCCTGGGCGTTTGATGTAGCTTTGGCAGCCTCGAGATGGGCCGTGCTAGAAGTTTGCAGAAACGGCCTCATAATACAGAATAACGGCTTTCTGTAAATAACTAGTGTAATCGAAAAACACAGTGCATACCACAAAACAGCATCAAATGTCCTTCACTGAAGTTGCCGTACGTACGATACGGTAGCCAGTTGACTATATACCAACGATACGGGTGAGAACGTGTTTTTACACCCCCTGACTACGACACAGCAAATTAGCCCATGCCGTAATGCATTATATATTGTCGTAAATTTGGTTATGATGAAACGTTACATTCGTGATGCGACATGCGTTGGATTTTTGACGTTACGTGTGCTTTGAGCCTAGCTCGACATACATCCCTGCTGACTTGCAGGTTGTATTTATCAGTGCTGGTGTTTATACGTAGGATTTCCAGGTCTGAAGATGTCGAAAATATATAACTTAACTTACCTCTTGCTCATTCAGAAATCAGCGAAGATCACATGATCTACATTCTACAAAGGAGGATGCTGTATAACAGTAGAAATGTCAATTGAATTGAAAATGTGATTGATCATGCAATCATGCTATATTGAGTCTATATTGAATATATGTTGATTGCTGTCCAGTGTCCCGGAATCCTCTCAATTGCTTTACCGTCATTTCATTAACGTGTAGCCTACTATTTCTTAATATATACATCGAATACTAGGGTTTCGGGTCGAGCATTCATGTATCACATATTGTGACTTCATAACAGTATGAAAGATGTGGCCAGTTGGACTATGTGCCGTTTGTGCAACCACGACGACTATAATGCCATTATTACAGATAATTACCTTCACAAAAATGTCATCTCCAGTATTCTGGGTAGCTTTTTACGACATGTTCCGTATGTTCTGATACGACCAGTCGAGGTTTCAAGGCATCCATAGTGGAAAATACTATCGAAGCCATAATATTCGTTGATAAATTATTACTAGATTCAGATTCGACTACTCGAATCAGTTGCCCAGCCCTATACGAACGTTAAAGATGTTTTCTATATATTGTCGTGACGTGAATTGTTTCGATCCGCATACAATAAAACATTTATCTGAAATTGCTCTCTTATTATATCTGGATGTAATCCCCCATATGCGGTCTACTCAGTTGAATAAATCAAACGAAATTGTTATGTCAGTGCGCAATATTATATTCATATCAGTGATCATATCAGTGGTTCCCAAGAAGAGGGTAGAGAGAGAGAGAGAGAGAGAAAATCTTTAGTTTTCAGTCGTGTAAATCAACACTATATACTTAAATATACCATATTGAACTTGAGTGAAATATGATAAATATAATATAGATAGGAGCCACCGAGGCCAGGAGTAACTTTAGTCAGGGAGGTCGTCACCCTCGAAACAAACAAAAAAATTTGCAGTAGTTGGATAGAAGATTGTCAAAACGTTGTTTTCAAACTCACAAGAACAGAAATTATGAAGTTCAGACGGTATTCTATATCCCTACACCACAACGTGTTTGATATTTGCACAAGGCGGATAGATTGGTTTTGTACGGACAAGAAAAAGCTGGGGAAAATCTTGTTAGATGTTGGTGTGTGAGTATCCGAAGGAATATAGAAGAGACTATAAAAATATGATGGTAATTGACACAGTTGATAACTATGCATGAATTTCATGGCTGCAAATTTGAAAATTTTCTCCGCCTTTAATATCCTAACGCGTTCACAGTCCGTACATTGTATCACAATTTTCATGTCTATATTTGCGGCAAAGAATTCGTATGACTCAGTTTGCAAGACTGGCAGTCCATACAGATGTTTTCTTTTTGAAGTGGATTACTCCTAAATATTATGAGATATCAAAAATTTGAAGCATAGTAGACAAATTTGTGAAGGTAGTTGGGAAATAAATCACTAATAATATTGGAGGATTATTTACTTGATCTACGCGCATTAAGCGGTGTGTTATTGATTACCATTCTACTGTGGTTCTCTTATGCGGGTAAAGTATGGCATATAAGAGTTCTGGTTTTGGATACTTTCAGTTGAAATCGATTAGACGGCAGCTAGTGCGAGACTGGGAGTGGCCTAGTTTTGATTTTTGTGAATTGCATCTGATAAATTATTATTTCCCGATATAAATAGGCTAAAACCCACTGTTATCAGCAAACAATGATGTCGTGTTCAATTAGATGAGCAATATCGTTGATGTGAATTATAAATAAGCTACCAAAGGCTCGCGAATGGAGTCCCAGGGTTGCATTTAAAACAAAATTACATCTATAACACACATGATCAAAACATGGCCGTTGTTTAAAATATGTTTTTTATAGTTTTTGTTCAAGTAATGACGTCAGGAATCCTCAATTGTGACGTCACAGTGGATTGGCATTGAGAATTGAAAATACAGGGTAAATACGGCTTCTTCGACGAAAAAGGCTCCGACCACTGTCATAAACAGACAAAAGTATCTTAACCGGTACCGCATCGTTAATTCGTTATGCAGCATTTTATGGTCGGCGGTCATCATCATCAAAACACCCAGTCCTTACCAATGATCTAAATCTACATGCTGTAACTCTTGAACAGACGAAAATTTCGAGAGTTCCAGCCACTCTACATCGTATACGTTGACTATATCGGGTGAAAATCGTGCGCAGGCTCGTACTGCATGTTTTTCAAAAATAATTTCAATCATGGCATAATTATATAACGTTTGAAAAAAAAACATATTTAGGGCGTGTTTTAAAAACATCATTTGTTTTAAATGCAACCCTAGGTTCCCCTGTCTGTATAGGTTACCGCTGTGAACGAATTGTGCAAATTTGAACCAATTGCCTTCTACCATCCGCTCATGTAACTAATTGGTCATCACGTTATGATAAGGTTAGAGTTGAGAAAGCAAGTCCAGTAGACATAATTGCAGCGGTAGAGAATTCTGCTCGAGTATGAACAGATGCTGTGATCTTTGAAAAGCCAAATTCTGCTTCAATTGGAAGCAGAATTGTCTGACCTTGAATAGCAGCCTACCAGATCTGTGAAAGGCAGTCATAAACACGCTGTCATGGACTGACAAAATCATGAAACTGACACATGCATACGGCTCAAACACTGCGCTGAGACTTGATGAATGTGAGTATGAAAATGTTCACATTTCTTCCTGTATATGTTATCCACTTGAATTGGATATACACCCACGATGCGTCCTGAGTTGTAAGTAACATTCTCTCGATCCAAATTCCACGCCTCTCAAGATTTTATGGTATCGGGGAAAATCGAAATCTCTTGTTTTGCCGTTATTGTTATGCTGTCACCTGCTTTATTTTCAGATTACTTCATGGCGGTTTGACGCAGGCCCGGATTATTATATGCACTGAAACACACCAAAATCGCTCGAAAAGGCAAAGATTGTATTGTTGCGAACGATCGCAGCGCCACAATACATCATCGACATCAGTGACTTGCCGATTTGCTTCTATTCACATTAGCACTTTTCACGCGCAGGCTATCAAGCCAGCACTATACATATCCACAGTTGAAGCTACAGGCATGGATGGAAAATACATAATATATATTATCAGTAGGGCAGGTTTTACAAATTTGGCCACATCTTTTACAGCTTCCGGGAACTTCCTCCAAATACTCAGAAGTTATGTAGCATGACGTTTCAGGCCGTTACGAGATGCAACTTTTTACTATTTTTTCATGCTACATTTTAGTGCAACTTTTATCAAGTATTGCGCAAAATGTAAAGGTGTGCTTCAAAAAACATGCTATAAAATATTTCGAGTATGGCTCTCTCTTTGATTTGCTTAAAAAAAGAGCTATGTGGTGGATTAGCTGCATCACAAGGTTGTATATGACGCAATGCCGTGCAAGCTAGAACTTCAAAAACCCCAGTCTAGTGCGACAGCGCCTGAATTATATGTAAGTAGATCGCTTGATCAATTCACAGTGCTTTTTAAATTGAGGCCCCTCTCCATTTGACAGACGCCCAGGCGAGACCACTGAAAATTACATTATCACGGGATCAGGCTATTTATTTTGTAAAAGTCTACACAACTGAGTTTTACTGCAATGCCTTGGTGCAAGTGTGCAGACCTAGTGGGTTAGGGGTGTGATATTTGTCTTGTTTTATGGGTTATCGCTTTGCATTTCAGCTTGTTTCGGAAAAATAATTTTCGCATTGCGTTATTTGTTTGCTACGTACGGGCGAAAAATGTAATTTTTGGCGGTCTTGCCAGGCCGTCCGTGAAAAGAGAAATCACCAAATTCGACAGCTCTGAACGAAGTGACAGCGACAGCAGTG
>ATSW01003372.1:0-10402 GCA_000444245.1 Botryllus schlosseri | reverse complement strand
TTTCCGACCTTTTCAAGCCGCACCATTGTGCAATCCAATCGGTACACCGGTTGAGAACCACTGATAAAGAAATGCAGACGCTGAAACGGCCACTACTATATACGTAGAACTCTTTTAACGCTGTAAGATTAGGACACTATTACACTTACCCAAGACAGTCAATGTTATATTGTTTGTTATAGTTTGTACAGTTGTAGAAAAGCGAGAAAACAACTGGAGTCCGTCGTAACTTTTCGGCAAGCTTCTGAAGTGCCACATCACAAGTCTTGTACGGGGGCCATCAATAACAGCATTGCTGAAACGACATAACATAGAAAGTCTATAGCGACTGATATAAATTTAGTACACCAACTAATTTACTATCTTCGAGTCACAAGTCCTCTCCCGTCATTATACCTTTGACTCGCGTCAAGTTTGGTCAATCGATTTTCGAAACTGATTCGAGTCGAGTCAAATCCAGTCACGAGTCAAGTCAAGTCGAATTTTCAAAATACATGGCATGATTCAATGCCATTTTTACCTGTTTTAAATACAGATTGAGCCGTGCTATATTCTGGATCAAGGAACGAAGATGAAGTTGAATATACACGGAAAAAGCGTTGAATCGCTTGATCATACGAAGATCTGCTAAACTACGTAAGTAACGGCAGAGCCTCTGTCCTTAATTATCAGTCAACAGTCAAGCCCTATATACAGTATGGAAAATGAAACCTCTAGAAAGTTGAAACAAATTGACAAAATACCCCCAACCCATCCACGGTATATAATTTCAGCGTGCTTCAATTGTTGACAAGTATAATATATCGGCTACGTATAGTAGCCGATAGGGGATCATATAACCCTTGTGTACGTTATGATCGTCCGCTGTTCCACTCAAGTCACGAAACTCAATGATCTAGTTTTAGTTCCACTATGGCGGAAAACATACCACCCCCACCATTCTGGGCGAGCTTAACGCAATACTTTGGTGAATGGGATACAGAGATACGAAAAACGATTCTTTAATATGCAAGCTGTACAATGTACATAGTATGTCTTGTACCTACTGAAGTTGCGTTGTCAGAACATTCAATCCAATGATAAAATCAATTAATACGACTCTTGCATTCATACACTCTATCTCAGGCGAGACCAACCTTTTCGGCCAGAGGGCCACATGAGATTTACGAACTATTGCGCGGGTCACTTGAATGTTGATGACATTTTTTTAGTCGTCCGATAGGAGGGAGCTTTAAAATTGATAACAATTATGTCGTAAAAACTTTGTGTGCAACTGTGCAGTGTGCATTCATGCCCTGATCGCGCCAAGCGCGAAATTTTTTCAAAGGTAATCAATGAACCTGATCAATAAATATGTTACTTGCATATATTGGGAGTCGCCTTTGTAGACAACTAGGCTCATTTGAAAAGGACAGGATTATTCGGCGTTCAGACAACAATATCGAAGGTTTCGGTGAACATGTCTCTATCATTTTGTGCAAATGTGTCATCGCCGACGATCTCGCTGCGAGTGCACAAGCGAAGCCGCGTGTTGAACGACACGTTATCTTCTAATTGTGATTATAGTCAGACTCAATTATGTAAATCTAATCATATTTTTGTTGGCCTTGAAATTTTACCAGGTGCTATACCTAATTTGGAGAATTACCTCGAGGTCCACACAAAACCTTCTTGCGGGCCACTTTTGGCCCGCGGGCCAGGGGTTCGCTGCCCCTGCTCTACCTCAATACATTACGATTCGATGCGGTGGTGCCGTATACTTTCACAGGAAGTTGATAATTGCTAATAAATTGCAATCATGGCTATTTTCATGGCATCGATACGACCTGCAGAAGTACGGTAAATCTACATCAAATGCACTTCAGTCCTAGTTTATTGCCCACTCTTTTCAACGGTATACGACACGTGAGCCCGTCAGAATACTTCGTTACTTCAGCATTAACTATTAGGTATTATATAATCTAAATTATTTGCGTTGCTGTTTTCCGTATAGCTTGTCATAGCCGGCGGACAATATCCGTCGTTTGCCCCTGTCATTTTCAACTTGTACATTGTGACTCGATACGCGCCACTACGTCTAATCAGAATATTATGAAAATCGGTGTATTGGCTACTTATAATTTGATAATATGAATATATTTTTGAACAAATATAATTCAACTTTTTATCTAATTCTACAATTTTCAAAATAACTCTCTGGCCCACTACAAAGTGCTCTTGTGGCCCACCAAGTGAACCATGGCCCACCGTTTGAGAGACCCTGGATTAGGTTATACGTTCCTATAGTTCTTGCTTCAGTCACGTGCGAACAATCCTATTTTAAATCCACAGTATGTCTTGATAGTAATGAGTGCAGTTCCGGTATTAGGACGTCACATCAGTATATATTTGAACGCAGTCGGCCTACGTACACCATGTGTGGCCGTATAAAAAAATTAGAGCGACCGTCGACACGTAATTCAATTATATTACGTATTGACGACAATCGACATACACATCGAATTTACGAATTGACTCCCAATTCAATGCGACTTCATTTATCGATTTTAAAATAGTAACACCCCCTGCAATCTGAGCCCCACAGTACAGATGCGAACGGTGGCGAGATAGCGTAGTGGTATACGTTCCACAGCTGCAACGCGAAAGGGTTGAAGGCTCTTGTCTGGCCGAGGTCGACTTCAGAATTCTCAAGTAAGTGTTGGAGGTTTAGGCTCCTCCTCGTCATCTGATCCGCGTTTGAGGTGTAATAAAAAGCATAGAAGTAGGCCGTGCTACAAGTGTGTAAATACAAAATGATGTTGAAGAATGTCGGCCTGGTGTAAAATGACCAATGTCAAAACACAATGAATATGAAACAGAATAACAGCAGATGCGAACATCGTAGGAAAAAATGATGCGCCCTATATTTGGTTTTAGTCATCACCACAGAAGTATCGTAAAAAGCGGGTAATTTGGGAGTCAAGCCAAAGTGATGACCTCTTTTAGTCAACATAAAATATTTCCAGAAAATATAACAAGATCAGCTGTTTTCAATTTCGGTAAACTAACTTTTATGATTTGATAAATGTCTCATTTCCTAATTCCGAAATGTGATAACCCTACCTATATCGAAATACCAACTTGTAAAGTGAAAGAAAGTTTTTTTATGGTACATATTGCGATTCAAATATCTTTCTACTATACCGACAATCCGGATGGGAGATCAAGAAATAACACCATGCAACAAAGTGAATCATTTTGGCAGAAACCATTTTCTTCTGAATGCCACCATATTTGAACTGCACCGGAAAGGATTATCAAAATATGCACCATAGCACCCTTGTAATATCCGTCATGTTTATCCGTTTATCCGTCAGGTTTATCATCCTCGCCAGTGGTTGCTTCTGAAGCCTTTGCGGCACCACATAGTCGCACGTGTGAGTTGGTGCATATTTTGAAGATCTTTTAGATGTTTTTCGCTACGGTGGCTTTCTGAAGAAAATGGCTTCAATGGCTTAACTTCAAGTTAATACCACATCATAATAAGAGCGTAGTTTCCATTCTTCACTCATGATGGTTATATCTAGACTCGTGTAATAAACGAAATGTAATTGCTGTCATTTTATTCTATCAATAAATCTTGTTGCTTGAATGTATACACGCACGTCGGTTGTCCTGAGTGTCGTCGAAGGGACCACGCGCGCAGTGAGTTGTTGTGTTTGCGCATACTTTGGTCAGGACGTCGTTTTAACTTGACCTATGTATTCCTACCGAGACAGCAGATCTACTGAAAACAGCGAAGTCGTTATTTGCGTGGAACAAAAAATGACGGAACGCTCTAAGTTGATATGTTTGTTGTTTATGTTAGCATCGCTACATTTTATATGGTTATATACTGCTAATCACATGAGTGTTGGTATGTCGTATATACTTGTGGTTCACAAGGAAAATAACATACGCTGTGTGTATATCCTAATGTACGTTACACAGCACATATTATATCATCTAGATTGGTTATGCTTATGTACAATTTCATTTCTGAAAGGGCTGTAAAACTTAACGACATCAATATGTCGTAGCGTTACCTGATATTGAGAAGGGGAACTGCTGTCTGCGAAAAAGAAGAGTCTGTATCTCCGCATTTTCCAAACCCCAATATCATCAGGCCGAGGTAAGCATCAGAAGGAGTTGTCTATATGATATACTTATGTGATATAACTTGCCTAAAATCGTCTGGTTAAAAATAATGCCGAGTGAAGAACCAACAGAAATAGTGCATAGGTACTCCGTTCCCTGTGATCTTATCGCAGGATCATTTGATATACATACTAATTTTGTTTAACCATTAAGTACAGGGCAATACCGCGTATATAGTACAGGGAATATTACACTGTGTATTTATCCATGCATAACTCCATATTTCATCGTGTGTACATTCTTTCACACGACACGTGACTGATTGACTATATTTAATCAAAATTATAAATTGAATACCATATATGGACATATAGGAATGGTGACAATTGATGGCATGTGGGCATTGAAGTGATTGGGTATTCGGGTAATAACGCCTTATCAAGAATCACCCGAAAGTCCATTTTTACGAATGTGGTTCTGGATACTATACATCCGCCGGCTATAAAAATTTAGAGATTCACGTTCATAAACGAACCTTGGTAGATTCTGGACTGTGAACCTTTTTTATATATTACAATTTTTCATGTCATTATAACATCTTGGTTTGATATTCTTCGCATTTCAACTTCGGACAACTCTATGCATGGCGCTGGGAGCATAAAAAAGCAACACTCAACCAGAAGGCACCTTGCCAATCTCAAATATTTTACTTGCTTTGTTACCAAAGTTCGCTCGAAATATTCAGCTTTCCGTTTGTGGATATTTAGTGACTCTCTGCTGTGAGCTTGACCCGCAATAACACAACGTCAAGAACGAAATTCACTTCATTTGGGAAGTCAGCCAATGACGCTTATTCAAGCAATCAGGGAAATAGATATAAAGAATAAATCGTTGTCTAACGTAAAAAAATATAGCAGGCGTACGGGATACATTTTGATTTGATATGTTTATTGTATAATAAAAACCGAATCTGCGATTGAGGTGTTGGCTGCCGTATAACTTGCTCATGAGGTAATATCGGTTGCAAGTATGGAAACCCGTTTTACACTCGGTTTAACACCAAATGTAGCAATAGTCAGACGCTGAATACATTGTTTGGTCAGGCCAAGACCGTTAAGGCGTAAGCTCATGCTGCCTTGTCATTGCAAGTCCTCGTCGAAATTGTTGGCAAAGCGCCTGAAGATGTTGATTTTAATATAGCATTTGATTACTGCAGTTGATACATTTGGTTACGTGTAAAACGTTAGCAAGTACATAATTAGGCATTAAGGCTTATGCGGCCTGAAATGTAGGGCTGTAATTAGCAATGTGACGTCACGTGACGTCATAAAGTTCACTTTCGCGTTCACACGAACCTGAACGTTTTCGGGGTTCGCACCATCCCTATCTAGCGGAGTAAATTAAAATAAACATATCCAATACGCAGTTGGTCCCTCAAACGATTGAATCATCGGTATTCGAGATACAACTTCAAAGCACTGTACTTTATGTGACTGAAATTGTAGATGTAATCCAATTAATCTATGACTAAATTGATATACATTCATAATGTCGAAATGTTGAAAAAGTCTTCTGATGCTCCTATTAATATTTACCGAGTTGTAGTATTTCACGAAGAATTCTATAGCCAATCGTGCACATGGCGCTGTGATCGTTACATTAGACACAATCGCAACGTTAAATCCAATGCAACGTGGCCCTTCAACGACTTGGTAAAAATTGACGCCATGATTTTCTGCCAATACATGAATGCGTTATGAGGTGTCGGTATTGCAACACATGATACAGCAAAATTAAGGAATATCATCAAATTTAACAACAGCAAATAATCTCGCATCCATTTCCTCGATTTTTGTCAAAATCATACACGCGTTCTGTGCTAGTACTGCTCTAGTAACCCGATATCAATAATCATATTATAACTTTTCTGCACATGCCGCCAAAACTCAATGGTGTGAGTGTTGCCATTGCAATCCGCAGACTCAGGTATAAATCCGATACGAGGTCCAGGTGAGGTGGCGCCAGGAATGGCATCGGGCCACCTAAAATCGCCAATCAAAGATGTAGTCTCTGTAGCTTATCCGCCCTTTCAATTCGTAATCGGGAAAAGGCGAATGGAAACTAATAAGATTATCTCACAATTTCA
This sequence comes from Botryllus schlosseri, assembly GCA_000444245.1. Classification (NCBI taxonomy): domain Eukaryota; kingdom Metazoa; phylum Chordata; class Ascidiacea; order Stolidobranchia; family Styelidae; genus Botryllus; species Botryllus schlosseri. Next base: position 4,140 of record ATSW01003372.1, on the reverse strand, counting down.
CAATAAAACAATGACTTTGCAGTCTAAGCGCTGTGTGTGACGGACTTGCTGCAAGACAGAGCGCAGTGAACCGCGCAACACTGCGACCAATCGTGGTTCTCAATCTCTCATGACGTCACATCGCAGGGCTGTCTCACATTGGTTTAAATCAGTGGTTCTCAACCTTTTTGTCTTCGCGGACCCCTTTTGAACCGTGACGGACCCCAGCGGACCCCCCGAAGTTTTAGTTCAAATCTAGCTCAATTATCGTGCAATCAACATATGTCTTATGCAAATGAAAACTTTAGGCTAGTGATAAACAGTAACAAAATGACTTTTCTTGAAAATAAATCATAGTATTTATGTAGGAATTGGGTTGACTTTTTATATTTCAAAGCGAATTCTGCCACTGCCCCACAGTTTCACTTCCAATTTAGCTCTTTAATCGTGCGACCGTTTTCCGTCTTGTGCAAATACCAACTGTAGGACAGTAATAAAAAGCACCGAAGCGACCATACTGACCATTCTTGAGAACTACATCATAGCCTTTTATTCATGTAGAAATTGGGATGACTTAGAATAACTCAAAGCGAATTCTGGAGCTGAATCTTTTGAAATACGTGGTTGTTTACGATTGCGCATGTTGTTTGTTCTCTATTTGATGTTTTTAGAGGAATCAGTTTTCAATTCAACTGTCGTTATTTCTAGTTCGCTTTATCATTCTAATTGTCTGATTTAATCCTGATTATTTGATTACTGCTCTATCATTCTAATTGTCTGATTTTAATCCTGATTATTTGATACCTGTTTAATTTCCTATGCGCTTGCCTATATATTTTCCTTGTTGCTGTTGCTTCATTCTCCTTTCCATCGAGCAACGGACGAGCAAGCACTATTGCGAATCTCGCTTACGCATCTTCGTGTTCAACCAAAGCCTTGTTTCAATTTAGAGAGCTTGCTTGTGTTTCATTGAATGCAAGACTGATACGCAAGGTTTGCCTAGTCCGCGGTAGCAGATTTTAGTGCAGCAGACAGGATTCGACGCCTGCTAAATCGGCACTCATTGACAACGGAGTGTCGCGTCGAAACAGTTATGTCTTAAAAATCCGCTCCTTCGATTTGATATTAACGAGTGTTGAAGATCCGTTTTCACAAAGATAGGAGGTGGCGAATGTAATAATAACGCGCAACTGTTCCGATGACACAGTTGGGTGTGATCGCAACGAATATGTCACCAAAATTGACATACTAATTTTAATATTGAGCATATAACGTCAAGCCATGTCAGTTGTATCTAGCAGCTCATATTGAAGTTATTATGGAAAAATGGTTATGTATATCGAAGAAGAAATGGATATTTATAAACATTTCGGAATCACCATGATTGACTAATTCAACTTTTTGTTTTTGCACAATCCCCAACAAAACACCTCTATACGGCAAGATATTTGTAATAGTAGGCTATTGGAAATTTAGCAACTAAATGAATCTGGGTAGGGTATGTCATCTCAGACAGTTATTCTGTTTATGTGAGTTCTACTAGTGATGAAGTTAAACTGCCTGTGGATTTTCCTAATTTAAAAAAATAAAAATGACGTTATCAAAGAGGCTTCGCGGACCCCCTGAAAATGCTTCGCGGACCCGCGGTTGAGAACCGCTGGTTTAAATTAATGCTGAACCAAAAACCTGGATGAACGTTGCGTCCTCGTTGACATTGTCAGCCACAATACTACTTGCGCTCTATGCATGATACCGAAAAGTTTCTAAATGATGATGCAGTCGTTGGAAGTTCCCTGCGTTCTGCTGAGTCCCCATTCTTGAAATAGCTTCGCCAGCAGAGTTACACGTATTGTGTATGAATATGATAGTTACCAGAAGCAAAATTTATCAAGAGGAATATGTTTTGATATTTATTTATTCATTCGTGTGTTGAGCGCCATCGAGATAGGACGTCTCATCGTGATCTCGTATAGTGACTCGCCTAATTAACGACTAGCCGCGTAGTCGACAGTCGCGTAGCAGTAGGCTTATATCAGCTGAAGCGTTCTGTAGCTCTGTACACAATAGTTGTATCGCATATTGGTGTGATATAAAACAGTCAAGTTATGTCAGGTAGTGGCGAGGCGCAGAAGCGCCCCGCAGATTCAGAACTTCCTGGGCCTTCCTCGAAGGAGGTAGCGACGGGGATGCATGTATGCATGTATATGGGAAACAGGACTCAACATTACAGCATCGGCGAAAAATATCCAAAAATCCTTGGATGAAGTGCTCAATTGGACAACGAAATGGGGACTTCGTGTCAATGTGAAAAAATCAGCTGCAGTCATATTCTCCAAGCGTAGGAAACTACCGCAAGTGACTCTTCAGATAGGAGGTTCACCACTCTCAATAACTAAACCACATAAATATCTTGGAATCATTTTTGATTCGCGCCTATCTTACCGACTCCACAAAGATGCAGTCGTGGACAAATGTATTAAAAGATTAAACATTTTGAGGTTATTAAGCGGGACATCATGGGGTGCGAGCAAGCCTTGCCTTCTAGCTGTATATAGAGCACTAATTAGATCCGTCATTGAGTATGGCTGTGAAGCGTATTTATTTTCGCCACTCTTCATCATACAAGCAATACAGAAAGTTCAGAACACAGCTCTGAGAATATGTTGTGGAGCTATGATGAGCACGCCAGTCTACGCCCTGCAGCTTTCCTGCGGTGAACCACCAATTCACATAACCGAGTACATTGCCGCCCTGGGTGAATCAACAGCTTGTTGTCGATTTTAAATTGACGCTGATCACTCCGGGGCACACCATCCTGAATATATACGTCAGGAATGCGAACGTTACATAGCGACGCGTTATCGCACTTATACGAAAGTATACACCGACGGTTCGAAAACAAATACGCGCGGTGGTGCAGCATTTTGGGTCGAAGAATTTCAATATTCTCATTGGGCCTCACGTGACGGCAATCAATCAATATTTTCCTCGGAATTATACGCAATTATGTTAAGTCTAAATTGGGCGAGCAGCGCATGTATTCCGTCCAAACATGTGGCGATATTCTCTGACAGTAAGAGCGCACTGATGTCAATCAAAAACAATGGCAATTCGAATAGTTTAATTGAAACTATTATTTTACTTTGCAGAGACTTGGCAACAAATGGAGTACAAGTGATGTTTACTTGGATTCCCGCTCACACAGGAATACGTGGCAATGAAAGGGCGGATAAACTCGCAAAACTGGCCNACTANCACACCTGGACCCAANGANGAAAACGGAACGATTCTGTCACTTCCCGAAATGAAGTCATACACCAATGGATNATGTGCTGAGTCTATAGTGNATAGTCGGAATTAAATGGCATCGATCGAGACTCTGCGTACCTTCGTATGCACGCACCGTTCTCATTNATTCCCCGCNCACGAAATTTGTCGCGGAGGGAATCAGCAATTATATTGCGACTTCAAACTGGACACTGTAAATTGAACTCGCACCTCCAACGCATGGGTTGTCACGACAGTGGTCTCTGCGAAACGTGCAGCGTACCAGAAACTGTCGAACATTTTCTACTGACGTGTCCTCGATACGATCACCAGAGACAATATTTAAAAAACGTAGCCGAACGTAGCAGTGTGAGCTTTACGNTGGAATGTCTGTTAACTGATCCGCACATGGTTAATGCGATCGTAGAATTTGCTGTTTTGTGTAGGCACATCTGATTCAACTATAGCTCCCTCAGGCCTGGTGCACAAGACCCTAGTGGTCGAGCACCATAAAACCCCTTATAAATATACATATACATATTTATTTATTCTATCAGTTTTTTTTAACCTGTATGACGATTTGCACTGGTGCGAATGAAAAAATTGCAGTGCGGATGACTCAGGTGGTGAGAATGGTGCGGATGAAAAATCCAGGAATAAATCCGTGAATAATTGTTAATTTTTCTGGCGTGGAATAATTCAAATATACCTAATAGGAAATTCCAGGGCAGTTGTAGTACAGACGCAATTGTAAAAACTTGTTTAACTTACGACGCACCACTAATCGTAGCTCTCACATGACGAAGTGAATAAATATTTTCGCACTATAATAATTACGTAATCAAAAGCATGGTTTAGAAGCTGGTGTAGTGGCGAACATACACTATATCAGCC
>ATSW01003371.1:0-13334 GCA_000444245.1 Botryllus schlosseri | reverse complement strand
CACACAATGTACAATGCGATAAGACACAATGCGATGTCATGAACAGATAGGAGGATGTAGAACGACACGCATCAGTAGCGATCCTTTACTCTAACATCCACCTCGGCCTAGAGTGCCCGATGTCACAGTTCTTTTTCGATGTTGATCTCTTTGAAGCCGCGGCCCTTTCTACTAGTTCTTTTCCATTCTTTGTGAGTGCTTTCTTTCGTCGGGTCTTTTCTGGGCTTTTTTGTCGCCGTAAGAACGGCAACAACGTGAATTCTCACGATAAATCGATATTTTCTGCGTGTCTCGCTTATTGGTCACATTATACCCAACACAGTTTCCTTGGATATGTAAAAACTATCGCAGGATATTTTGCAATAAATTCCATAAATATTACAGACGTATTAACCGATAGCTCTGGTACCATGTCGACCGAAAATCATACCCTTTGCGGTCCATACTTTAATAACCCTTGAAGGGGTTAAAATTTGCGTTACAGTAACTTGCAAATGTGTTTCTGTAATGATAGTATTTACTACTATCCTCGTGCCTCGCGCTAATCGAACAGTTACTACTAAAATACGATGATTGTTTAGCGAAAGAAAGCATAAATTTGGCGTCATTTTCCAGCCTGTATAACAGGCTCAGACGGGCTGATATACTGTATGTCTGTCACAACACCAGCTTCCAAATCAGGCTTTTGATTACGTAATAATTATAGCGCAAAAATACTAATTCACTACGGCTTGTTAGAGCTACGATTAGTGGTGCGTCGTAAGTAGAGCCCGACCGATATTGGATTATTGGGCCGATACCAATAAAACCGATATCTAACACTTTCACTGATAACACCGATATATTCAGCCGATATTCAAATAAGGTGGAATCTACCTAGAAAGACGCATTTTCAAAACTTCAGAGTATTTATTTCAACAGCTTTACAGTCATTGACATACTTGAACACGATGTAAACTGGAAAGGCTGTGTCTAGACACAGTGGACAGCTATATGAAATACAGCAATATTTCCAGCCTATAGCGGCCAAGAATAATAGTTTTCTGACTTCCTACCACCATGTGACGTCACGAAAATTGCCGATATTTTTTCACCTCCAATGGCCGATACCGATAAGTCTTTCAAAGTTTGATATCGACTCGATATTATCGGCGAACCGATAATCGGTCGGGCTCTAGTCGTAAGTTAAACAGTTTTTACAATTTCGTCGCAACTACAAAAGTTACACTGCCCTTGGAATTCCTATTAGGTTTATTTGAATTATTCCACGTCAGAAAAATTAACAATTATTCACCCAATCTGGATTTTCATTCGCACTATTCGCACTACCTTCGTCATTCGCACTGCAATTTTTTTCATTCGCACGAGTGCGAACCGTCACACAGGTTGAAAAGCACTGGCGTAGTGTATTTCGTTACTTACACGGCGCATTGCGCGTTAATAACATTGACGCAACTCCAAATTCTCAGTGACGTAAATTCTGATTTCTGTTCGATGCATCCTTGATTCCATTTGATAACTTGAATTCATGGTTTGATATTAATGCGGTAAAATGCGTTTGAGTGCGACGATGACGTCATCGACATGGAACAATTATGACGTCACAAGACTTCGCCACCTCGTAAAAAACTAGAAGTCGGGTTCATTTCAATATGAATATACTATTCAATTATATATACAAGTAACATAATCATCCATTGTAAATGTGTGCCAATAGCGGAATTCACATGCCATTTCCTGTTCGATTCGATCACGATTCACGGACGACCTATAGCTTTGGCCTTCACTGTATCGTAATACGTAGGAATATGACGTTATAGAGGACGAAATACTTACTGACCGCAGAAGCCAATTGTTTTTCAAAGGTGGCCAAACCAAGAGTAAACATAGCAACTCCGAGGCAAAGGACAATTGTACTTCTAGCAAAATTGATCATAATCGTGGAAAAGGAGAGATTCTCACAGATGCATACGAGGCGGGTTATGTCGAACAAGTGCACATTCAGGGTAAACGAAAGCCTGAACAGATGGACGGCGCATACACGGTCTACGATAACGCTGAACTTCTTCGTAAAATTGAAGGTAAGACTATACGTATTTAGGTATAACTCCACAACCATATTATTACTAGGGGTCGACAAAATTGATTACTTGAGTGATTCAATTCTTAATCGAGTATTGAAGTACCGATCATCATAACGTCATAACAGTATGCGGTGGAAAATTCAATATGCGCCAGGAAGAATACGGAGCCGGTACTACATGGCGTTAAAGATAATTTGGTATTTTAACCATATACTTATTCCATTGCGCTTATAGTTACAATGCTGCTGGTTGATCACGAATCCACGTGTGTAGCGTTTTACTGCGCGACCAATCGAGAGTTCGGCCTCCCACAGTGGGAAATAGTGTCGAAACTATAATTGCCTTTTTTAACACCAGATGTAGATTTTTAGGCAACAACTGTAGACCGGATACCAGCAATATCAGACCATTATTACGACCGGGAGGAATTGATTACCTTTACTAAGTCATCAGCTTCCCGAATTTCGTGGATAAGTGGTACATGCACGCACCACGCTAGGAAGAGGTTAAGAAGTACCGTTTTCGTGGTTCACACCATCCCTACAGCTCTCATGCAGTACTTATAAATCATCCAGCTACGACGATTTACGTCTAAATATTTACGAGATCTAATAGCACATTTGCTATCAAAGTAGCTCAATACGAAGGAGATGCGATGCAAATTAGATTTCAATTTCCCAGCACAAATATGCTGGTTTTGGGAAGAATTGTTGACGGTTGAGATTATTTATGAGCTGAATCACTACCCGAATGGCGAATATTGATTTTGGAAATCCTTGCGTTGAAATCCGTGATTTCATCCAATTCGCGAGAAGTCTGAAAAGAATTTAGCCAAATGCTTGAATATATAGAAAAATTCACTCATGGGACATCATTACATGAATTACACGAAATCGCATTGCTATCAAGTATCCTGTACCACAACTAACTGACCTATTAACTTACGGTATAGCAGCAGTGTCGAAACTATAATTGGCGCTGATAAATTAGTTAGTATTTAGTGGCAAGGATAGTAAAATCACAGTACTCAAAAAATTACATCTCCCCATTCGACTCGAATCGTTATATCAGTGGCTCTCAAACTTTTTTAGACACGTCCCCTTGATGATGGTGGAAAATTTCGGGCCCCCTTATCGCAATTTCAAAAAAAAAACTATTGAAAAGAGCAACAAGAATGTTTCTAATCTCAACGCATGGTCTGAGAGCATTCCAGGTTATCACTGTTGAGAGAGTTCTCTACTATGCAATTCGGACTATACACAGACCTAGAATTATCAGCTGGCGGTAAATCGCGCGAAGCGGCAAAAAATTTTCAGTCGCATAGTTTGTCAAAAATATAATCATGTGCAATGGCGGCACGTATCATATACATATTTTAGCGATTTTGATGTTTAATACCGTCTATTTCCTGGCATGGGGTTGGCTCGAGCGTATAGGCTACATCGCCATAAGCTAAATCAAAAACCAATAGCGCGGCCCCGCTCTGAGCATTTCAATTTAGATCTTTATTTCTAGGATCCAAAAGGCATGTTTGATGTGGCATACGGCATGACCTTATAAAGACGTATTTTATTTCTCCGTATCGTTATGTCTTACTGCGCGTTTTGCGCAGATGCTTGACAGACAGACCATAAAAGCATCAGCTAACACCTATACATGCATTCACCGGTTACTCCTAATTATTTGTAACAAAACTCCATTTCTAAATTGATTTTATAGGGAAAAACTGCACATTACGTCATTCATTGCTAAACATCGGGCACGACAATCTCCACGAATCCGTACGATTCAAAATTTGGATTTCCAACACCCCTTTCGTTTTCAGAACACATTTACACGACCATAGACGATTGAGCGCCGTTGATTCGTCGTGATGTTGTGGAAATATGTCGGGATGATTTCATTGTTTATCATCCGTAAAGCATCGTTTGCACAGACTGCGGTCATTCCACGTTCGGCCAATACGTGGAAGTGATTTGCTTTTCATGCGAATTTGATGACCATTGTGTTTTGTTGGTTTTCATTGATTTACGACGCGTTTTTAATCTATTTTATATCCTTGGTTATATTTCTTAATAAAGGGATTATTGAACAGCACCGCGGTGATGCTAATTTCGCTTTGTAAGAACGATCGATCATTGAGCTTTTACGCAGGCTTGGACAGATAGATAACTCTAGTTATTTCATGATACCATACAGCGAAATGCCGGTAATATAATTCTAATCTAATTTGTAAAATGTTTCTATGCTCTCATTTCCATTCTAATCTAATTTTTGGTTTAACTAATAATGCTACAGAACTATATCATAGTGTAAAACGACCCAAGCTTGCTGTACATACATTTGCCAGTCTCATGCTAATGGGAATGAAGTCTGATTTGATATGAAATGAGCTTGAGGCAAATTTAGAACTTATAATTGTAATTTATTTTTAAAAAACAAACTGTAGCTATAATTGTAAAGCTGAAAATTTTCTATTTGTCCAAGTTTGTTCCACCTACACTAAGATAATGCGGTAACGTACTCCGAAAAAGTAGCAGTGCTTCGTTATTTTACCTTCCGTCCAGTCCTTTGCAAGGAATATCTAAGTATATGGCTGATCGAATGCCTTATATTTTCAGCTGAGACTAGGCAACACGATTGATTTATTCTGGAAGAATCAGATAATTGGCATGTTAGATACGACTGAACGACTGCATCAACGTAAATTTCATTCTGCTCTCGGCGCTCAAACGTCACGATGATGCGAAAGTGATAAGCAATACCGGAATAATGAAAACTGCATCTCCCAGATTTGTACAAACTCCTGCATTTTCAAAATGTGCGATAAGAACTAGAACTACTCAATTTTCAAGGGTCTTAACTAGCACGAGAAGTAGTCACTTTCCAAAGTACGCGACTAGAACCAGAACTACTCACTTTTTAAAATTCGAAACTAAAACTAGCCCCTTCACCAATCCGCAAATATAAATAAAAGTAGTCACTTTTCAATATCTACAACTAGAAATACTCATATTTTTGTTAAATCCGCAAATAGAACTAGAACTATGCGAACCTTTTAACATCCAGAACTAGAACTATTTCATTTTCAAATTCCGATACTAGAACGAGAAGTATTCTTGTGGCGAGATAGCGTGGCGGTACGTTCCACAGCTGCGGGTACGTTCCAATGGGTTGCGGGTTCGAGTCCGATGGAGATTGACTCCGCAGGATTCTTCATAAAAGACTAGAAGTGGGCCGTGCTACAAGTCGGTTAATACGGAAACATAATAAAGAATATCGACCTGGTGTAAAATGACCAATGTGGTCTAAATACCATGAATATCAAACAACGGCAACGACGAGAGCTATAGTCACTTTTCAAAATCCGCCACTAGAACTAGAACTGCTCAAATATCAGTATTTAGTCGACCGTCAACTAACTATAGATCGGTAGTGTGTACGAGTCTGGTATTCCCGCAAAGTGAATCACATTTTTCGGCATCGACCTTCCAGAGCAAAGCGATACGTCATCATTTTACTTCTCAGGGTCCTGATAGTTCGCCTGTCGCAGTACAGGTCGCAGTAACTTCTCTGCAGATTCCTGGGCACGTGGATGCCGATGTTTTCAAGGCGGACAAACGAGATATCCCGGTTGTTAGCGAACAAATCGGAACTGTTGAGAGTACCAGGTGTCATTGCAGGACAGGCGCAGAATATATACGATCGAGCTATAGCTCGACAGTCGACATATCGTAGGCTAGTTAGGGATAATTAAGCACAGCAATGAAAAAATCCGATACGACGGACGATACTATTTTCCCCTGTGGGAGGCTGCAAACCTCAATTGTTCGTACCACAGCATGGTATGGGAAACATGGGAAACATATGGGAAAAGCTACACACGTTAGTGGAAATGATAAATCTTTAAACTCGTGAAAACCCACAGCATTGTCGCAAAGTGCAGTGAAATAGGTATGGCCGAATAAATTCCGGATTATATTTGATGCGATGCAGAACTGGCTTAATTTGTTTTCTTTATGGTCGCATAAAAATATAGATCCGCACGTCATCCAGAGTGATACCAGAGTGGACTCGACTAAAAGCCTATACTGAATTGAGAATCTAATCACTCAGGTAGGCTACCCGGTTTTGCCCAGCCCTGATCAGCTAACGAAATTCAGAAAGATTGCATAAGAAGTGTAACTACTTATGATTGTAACATTATAGTTTTTCATAAATGTAGTTTGTATCAAGCTTTGTGCTTAGTTAAAGGATTTCAGTAATTTATCAGTAGGCATGTCGCGCAACATCATAAGCCACCACTGCATGGCGTGTCAGCAACAATCGTCATAAAATTACAATGGAAATCGCACTGTTGCTCTCTAGCTCGTATATCAGTACACCACTAATTGAATTTATGATATTTTCTGGTGGAGAAAGTAACATAAGGATCGTCTATATATAGGCTATGGTATAGAATACAACTGTCGAAATTGAAATTCCGTGGTGCAAAAAAATATTCGCAGTTGTACAGAATGTACAACAGGTACACACAGCCGTCATCTATATTCAATCTTCCCGCCCGCGTATTGCGTCTTCCTGTATCGAAAGCGATAATTACCTTACACAGCGCAGTTCCTGGTTGTAAGACGCGTCGAAAAAGGTTAATCTCGGCAGATGTCTCAAGGGTTCCGCTGTCAGCTTTGTGATCTGATTTCCCGATATTTGTAAGCTCGTAATGTCTGAGAACAAGGGGATGAGAGAATGTGTGTAACTCATGTATCTGTTGTTGTTGTCTGTGGTATTCGTGGTATTTTTCGACGGTAATGGTCATTTACAAAAAGTCGATATTCTTGACTATCATTCCGTATCTGCCGACTTGTAGCACGTACACCTCTACGCTTTTTAACTGTTCCTTGATATTGCCACGGTCAGTGCTCAGTACGGCTACATTTCTCGGGTAATAAAGTAGTTTTGCATATAGCCTACTTGTACTAGTTATTCAAGTATTTATGATCCAATTCTACGAGTCGCGATTTTCGAAAATATATTCAATTACTATGGTGTAGCGGCTATTTCGACCTGTGGGTACGGCAATGTCTCATAAACATGATGCATACATGCCCCAAAACCACACGTTTTACTGTACGATATCCAAAATCTAAAATGTACGTAGTTCAATCAAAAAATGTCAAGTAGCAGAAGAAGTCAAAGTAGCCATCGTCCGTATTCGAGTAGAACGAAGAAGTAATCATTTTGCAGTAATCGAGCTGCTTCCGCTGCACAGATTACGATTAGCCTCTAATCGGAGAATTTTATTCGGTCAAATTTGAACCGCCGAGTGAGGTGTCTCGGAAAGTTAATCGGCTCCCCGATGCCCCGACAGGGTTGTCCAAATATATAACTTTTTTCTCAAGATCCCCAGGGATTCACAGATTGAGTTGTTTGATTGCGTAAAAAACGCTGCACACCAAATGTGCGGAGCCAATATAAAATTTTGAATTTATTTAAAAAAAAATTTCAATTTTTATGGTCAACCGCATGAAATTGTTGAGTTGTTTACAAAAACGATTCAAAACAAAATTAACGCAATTCCAACCAGTAGAAGCGGATTTATTTGATTTTTTCATTAATTTTAGGATTACTCACCATCAATGCTATTTTTGCAAATCCGAAACTTTCAGCTGCAATAACTTTGTTTCTACAGGTTGGAAGTGAGAAAAATGGTTATGCACCGTTCTTTTAGGCAACTTGACAATTTCATGGGATTGACAGTAAAATTTGAAGAAAAAAAATCCGATTTAATTTTTAATAAATGCGTCGGCTTCTACTGGTTGGAACTTATCGAAATTTGGTCTGCAGAGTTATTTAAGCAACCTAGCAATTCAATCAGTGAATCCCCGGGATCATGTAAAAAGTGATTTTTCAACAATCCTACCCGACATGTCTCGCCGCAAATCAGTCCGAACACGTCAATGTGCGTCAGTGTTCTGCGATGATAAAACTCAGAGGAATCCGCATCTGTGCAATACGGCCACCAGGTGACTTTACCCGAGTATTAAATTATTCCCAATAAGGCGATCGGAGGTTACTTTTCTATCGGCATCTGTGGAATCCACCCTCTGTAGCCTACTGTATCATTGCGGGGTGATATCAATATTTTATAATTCGTTTTTTCGCTGCACCGTTCTGATGACACAAGACTTTCATTTAGCGATGACGATACCCAGTGGTGGCTTTTGGGGTGGGCGAGGTGGGCGGTCGCCCAGGGCCCCCCTGGTCGAAGGGCCCCCTCTTTGGTTTATGCGAGTTTTTCAAGGATTATAGCGAATAAACGGGAAAATCGCAGTACCAATCAAGAATGTGATTTCGTACAGATGTGTCAATCATCATTAAATCTCTGCATTTGTTAGAAAAGTCCCATATCCAGAGAATGATCACGTCTCTGCATGCGTTAGAATGACTTAGTTTTGATGTAGTCTATCCTGGCACACATGCAATAATAAATATGGCTGAATCCAGCACCTGGCTCAAACCCTTGATGCGGTGAAAGATAGATAATAATAAAAATAGAGGCAGAAGGCCCCCCCCCCGGTAAGTCTCGCCCAGGGCCCCACCATTCGTAGGGCCATCACTGACGATACTATTGCAGTCGCATTATCTCTATCAGCAGGCTGCCGTTTCATCCAACAAATTGACAACTGACAGCCAATAACACGTTTTCACATTATGATGCAACAGATAACACCACTTGATTAAAAACTTGGGATGCCTCGAGTAATCATCGCGCGTAATCTCATCCAACTTTATACGTCGCGATTAGCAGTTTTTAATCACACGATCGGCATTATTATTCTTCCGCATCAGCTTACTTTATGATCTCGGCCTAACATGCGCCCCGATTAGCAGTTTTTAATCACATGAATAGCATTATCCCGGATCAGCTAACTTAATGATTTCCACCCTAAAATCATAACCACTCTAGGCTACTCAGATTTTAGTTAGAACTAAGAAACTTCGAATACCTTTTAGTTATTTAGAAGTCGCTACATATACTCGAGTACAAATTGACGACGGTATACTATTACTTCCACTTGAGTGCCAACGATGACCACTTTGTCTTCGACCTCTGGATAGTATACCTGGGTTGTTCTTGAATATATCATCTGGTAAGCTCGTGATTTTGTTGTCTCGTAGGTCGACGACTGCTAGCTTTCCATTGTTGGCAAATAATTCCTCCGGGAGAGTGGCGATGTTGTTCCAAGAGAATAGAACTTTTCGTAGATTCGTGTTAGCCGCCAAGAAGTCCGACGGTATATTGTCGAGATGGGAAGCTTCGATTTTGAGAGTCTGGGAACGAAACGGGAGAGTTACTATCTTCTTCTTGCAGTCCAGAGAATCGGAAAGAAATACAACGAAAAGCGAGTTCAATTCATATCAAATCATAGTTCATCCTCATAAGAGTGAGAATAGCAAATGTCTGCACAACGAGCTTGGCTCGTTTCGCACGATACATGCAGTTCTCCTGTAGCATTTTCAGGAAAACCAGATATTAGTCTACAAATTAGATTAGAATTTGATTACCGGCATATTGCTCTAATTGGACTAATTTAACAACTAGACTTATCTTAGCTATATCCTATCTAAAATTTACCAGGCGTTTCAATGCCATTATTTAAAATTTAATCGCGTTGAACATCTATCGTGATCGTAATCGGTTACATTCGAAAAAATCGGATGTAGGCTAATCGTAATCGTAAGTTTACGTATCTACTGGATTTCCTCCCCTGCTCATTATTACATCACAAGAATCCTAAATTTTGGTCAATGACCAGGTTATTATATTCTAGCTTATTTACCATTGCCTTCTATAGATACCTTCACGTAAAATGATGACATGATTCTTACCTTGAGATTCGTGAAATACATCAAAAAGTCATTTTTGAGTTGTGGCGCAAATTGTTCGAGATTTCCGAAACTTAAATCGAGGTCCGTGACTTTTATCGAGGTGTCGGTCCTTCTGAAGTTCGACCGGTCACGAGTTCTACAATCCAGAGTCCATTCTCTGTAGTAAGAGAGGCAATTTTGTCGTTATAGTTAGCAAGTGTGACTGCCTTGTTATGAATATTTTAGTCCACCATTTATTGCGTTACTCTAGCTGTGAATCAGAGGTGGTCAGGACATTGAAAGTAGAAAGGGCTCTGGGACGAGATAGCAAATATATTTCTTGAAACTGAAAGAGAAGTAGCCTACTCAGCCCGTCTTAGTTTTGACATGTCTCTGAAATTAAAACTGAAACTTATAAATTGATCATAAACGTATCGACTTAGTTCTACTTGAGTATAGCAACGCTGAATATATTTTGACCACATCTGCTGCAAATTCAGATTCAGTCGACCCTCATAAAGATAAACTGTGCGTGGTAATAGTATCGGCAATTCTCGGTCAGAAGTTAAGATAGGGTTTGTAAACCGACATCAGGTCGTACAACGATCTATAATTTTGCTAATCTGACAGGGTAGCATCGCGTATATTAAATACGTGAAAAGACAATTGATAAATATATTCATATTGAAATAAACCCGAGTATTTTTGGCTGACACTCGGCCTATATATATGATGGCACCTTTGTATCGTGTTTCTGGAATTGAAATCCTGTTTGTAGCAACAAAACGGGTACGGATTGCCGTATCGTCTCTCTGTGTTTTCGTAGCGACCTGTCAAGCATGGCCTTGGTGAGTAGCAATCTGAAATAAAATTGCGAAACCTTGAATGAATAAAATATGCTACAGCAGTGGTGTGGCAGGGGAAGTGAGCCGATTTCGAGGGGGCTCGAGTCTCACCATGTAGTCTATAAATGTTGTAACGCAACCACACATCGAGCGTGGCTTGCGGCGCTTATGGGCGCAAGAACAATTAAATTATAAGCGGAGAACGTGTATTTGATCGCCTGATCGTGTTTGGCATATTTGGCGAATTGAATAGAAAATTGTAACATTTATAAATTTTTCGCGACCCACGGGAAATCGCTTCACGACTCAAATCAATTCCGCCGCACTATGTTGATACGTTTACAAACCAAAACGAAGATATTTTAGGGAGGAATTAAATCTCCGTAATTTTGCCACAAGCACAGGCGTGGGTGATAATATAATTTGCTAACTATGCGCACGAAAAGTCCTGCAAATGGCCTATATTCGACATGCTCATTGCTCACTCACCGGAATCCCTTTGACGACCATTCCGCAAACCACAACTTTGCGGAAACGAACTAGGACGTTGTGAATATATTTCCGATATGAAGAGAAATGTTACGATCAAGATCAATCTCACTGAAGAACGCTGCATCTTGAACGGACAATGATGACACGTATATAGTATTTCTCGCAATATACTACGACAACTTTTAAATATCACCCTGCTTGACGAATTGCAGTCAATCAATTAATCAGGTTTATTAATATTTTCATCGTTTCAAAACATCACAAGACTGCGATACAATGAAAAGATAGGAAGGTGTCGAAACAACTTGGAGTAGGCATTAAGATCAGACACCCACCTTAGCCTAGGCGAAGGAAATAAGAGGCATGCACACTGAATGAAAAGTAATGCAGTTGGCTATATATACCTACATCTATAAATGTGTGTGTTGAATTTTTTCCACAGCAGTAAGGATATATACGTTGTTTTGTGGATGTACCGCCTGAGCAACCCAATAAGGCGCAACAGTTACTCACCGGAATCCCTTTGACGACCATTCCGCAAACCACAACTTTGCGGAAACGAACTAGGACGTTGTGAATATATTTCCGATATGAAGAGAAATGTTACGATCAAGATCAATCTCACTGAAGAACGCTGCATCTTGAACGGACAATGATGACACGTATATAGTATTTCTCGCAATATACTACGACAACTTTTAAATATCACCCTGCTTGACGAATTGCAGTCAATCAATTAATCAGGTTTATTAATATTTTCATCGTTTCAAAACATCACAAGACTGCGATACAATGAAAAGATAGGAAGGTGTCGAAACAACTTGGAGTAGCCTTTAAGATCAGACACCCACCTTAGCCTAGGCGAAGTAAATAAGAGGCATGCACACTGAATGAAAAGTAATGCAGAGAATATAAGACGCAAGCGACAAAATGAGGTGGCATGTGGCGGAGGGCGAGGTCGATGTTAGGTCGTGGTCCGGTAATCCTGAAGACTGGCTAGTATTGATTTAGAAGAAATTGCTTGTATTTCGACTTGAATGCGGACATGCTCGACGACTGACGCGTGTACATGAGCGGGAAGATTTCAGGTGTTTGCGCCATCCTTAATAGATCATCCGATGGAGGTGTATATAATGAGAGATTTAGTAGACTTTTTGGCGACACTTATTTATAGTTTGCGTTCACTGTAATTTGAATATCGTGAAACCGCACTTCTTTTGTGCTCAAACGACAACATTCTTAACATTTTTCAAGTCTTTGCATAATGGATTACGAGTTGCAACCTAGTATTTTTTGAGTAATCGTTCTAATGCACCGCAACAATCCAGACTTTTCGATGAGGATAAAACAAATAAAGACTTATTCCGACACGAGGATAGCATGAGTTATTTTGTGCTATTTTGATTAATAATTGCATTTATGACAGAAATTGAATCGATTCTTGTTGATATATTTCGACAAACACAATTCGCTGACTATACCACATGTAGTGATGTTGTTGTTTATGGTATTCATGGTGTGTTTCGATTAGCATGGTCATTTAGACCATGTCGATATTTTTTACTATGATTCCGTAGCTGCCGACGTTGCAGCGCGGCTGATTTCTATACTTTTTAAGACACCACTTTCGAGGATCAGATGGCGATGGCGAGTAGGAGCCTATAGATAAACCACACACACTTTGTCATCATCATCATTGGTTTATTAGCAATTTTTATCAGTTCAATACACCTCAAAAATGCGATAAAATGTAAAGATGGCAAGGTGTCGAAGCGACTTGGAGTAGTCAATGGAATCAGACAGTCAGACACCCATCTTGGCCAAGGAGATGTAAAGATGAGGCATGCACACTGAATGAAAAGTAAAAGAAGATGGTATAGAAAAAAGCAAGCGACAAAAATGGGGTGGCATGCCAATGAAGGCGAGATCGATAGGCCAGGTCGTGGTCCGGTAATCTTGAGGATGGACTAGTATTTATTTAGTAGTAATTGTTCTATTTCGACTTGAATGTGGACATGCTCGTCGACTGTCGGATGGCCGGCGG
>ATSW01003367.1:0-18056 GCA_000444245.1 Botryllus schlosseri | reverse complement strand
AAAGGATATAATAATCTCATAAAATCAATACATTCCGTCGCTTTGCCAACAATTTCGACGAGGATTTATCAGAGAATATAAGCTTACGCCTTAATGGTCTTTGCCGTCCGGACAATGTGTTCGGAGTCTGAGTATTGCTACATTGATATTGAGCAGAGTGTAAAACGGGTTTCTTTACTCGCTACCGATACCATAAACAACAAGTTATATAGCAGTAGCCAGCACCTTAATCGCACGGATTTGGTTTTAATGATACAGTAAGGATATGAAGTCAAGATTGACCCCGTACGCCCGCTCGATTGTTTACATCAGAAAACGATGTCAATGTCATTGATTGGTTGAATAAGCATTATTCGCTGACTACGTATATCGCTCGTGATGTTGTGTGATTGCGGGTCAAGCTCGCAGCAGAGAGTCACTAAATATTCACAAACGGAAAGCTGGATATTTCGAGAAATTTTTTGCAACAAAAAAGCAAGTAAAACTTTTAATGTTGTCAAGGTGCATGCTCGTTTAGTGTTGATTTTTTATACTGCCAGCGTCATGCATAGAGTGACCCGCAGTTGAAATGCAATATATTTTAACCAAAGATCTTACAGTGAAGTCCAAATTACAATTTACCAAAAAGGTTCACAGTGCAGAACCTACCAAGATTCTGTTGTGAACGCGAACCTCTAAATTTCCGAGGTTCACGCACAGAACGCGAACGTGAACCTCGCGTTCACACCATCCCTAGTGATAACGGCATACACTCAGCTCAGTATCAGTTTTATTTAACGTTATGGGTGTATAATTCAATTGTATGCGACTGTTATCGACTGAAATGTTTCGTGTAGACCCAAACTCTTTTTTGACTCACAGCTCCCTTATCAAGCTCAACATATCTTTATCGCCCCCCTAAAGACTAGAGGTCATTAGTAACATTATCATTCTACTTTTCCGCACTATTGAAGTACGTTGCATTTACTTACTCCAGTAGTTTTGCATGGATAGATATAGATATACTACTACGCGTCAACAGTGTTAATAAGCTCGTGTGGGGAAACGTGAAAGCATATTTAAAGTGTAGGAGAAAAGTGATACATGTAAATTTCGTAGAAATGGCCAAGAAAGGACCAACTTTAGTTCCCTGTAAAACAAACTCTTCAATCAACAACCACTCAACTGAACGTTGCATATTTGTGCCTTGGGGGTTTTAAGCACCCTCGTCTCCAGAATCCGTGCAGGCCTGTAGTGCGAATCGAATTCAACGATCGACTTCCGAAACAGTGCGCAAAGTACATCGTTACTCCAAAATTATCGCTCGTAAATCCTGTGCATGATGTTGAACTGCACAGGCCTCAGCTATAGTTACAAATAGATGATACATACACAAGTACACGCCTTTTATAATGACAGCCGAAGCCATAGTGACAGCAGTTGGCAGCAGATGGAATTGAACACATCGACACCGTAAATGAAAATGGAGCATAGTAGGCTAAATAGAGGATGATATTTATGACGCGGTCAATTCTAGTGGGGCTGACAGGTACAGAATGTTTGCGAAGTAGAGTTTTGATGACTTGAAACTTACCTTTCCACATTCGTATGCGTCTAGTCCGAGTAAAGTAATGTCATTCTAGGGAAGGGGTGTCAAACGGTCTGTCAGATGATTTCATCCGGCCCGCAAAGTAATTCTGCGGAGATTAAAAATGAGTTGTACAGCACATTTCTAACAATTTTTTTTAGAAAGAAATACTTCCATTAAACAATCCCCAAGACAGGAAAGTTCTAGTATGTTCTGTTCATCATGACCACCCAACAGCGGCGTTGTGGCTTCTAGTCACCATTAGGAGCGAGTCGCTGACGCTGACCCAATTCCGAGAAGGAAAAAAGTGCATATTGACTTGAGAGTTTTATGGAAAAATTGACCAAAACTAATTATTAACAGTAGCGAAAACGATAATGGGAAACCGTTTAATGCAGGTTGCATTGAGAATATAATAGTTGCACACAAATATAATTACGCGAAGCAATAACTTCATATTGTTAGTTTATTCGCTAAAAGCTTTTCGACTGACTCTCATCAGTAGCGAACGTCAGTAATTGGGTGAATCAAATTCGAAATGTAGGAATTATTTTGTCTGTATGACGTAATAATAACAAAAACAATCAACTCGTAGACACGCAAAATACGGTAGTAGAGATACAACACAAACGTTAACGAGTACATATTCGGTTATAAATAACCGAAGACAACAACACAGAACATTAATGAAATATTCCAAGAGTGTAAAAGCTTGGACATATATAATTCGAATATCTGTGGTCGCACTGCTACATCGCTTCTGATTCAAAAGGTGTCCGGCCTCGAGAGAAACCCGAATCGCGATATAATGATATGAAGCAGTTCAAGTTCAATTATATTCATAAAATTTCATCATTTCAAAACATCACAAGACTGCGATACAATGAAAGATAGCAAGGTGCCGAAAGGACTTGGAGTATTCTTTGAGATTTGAAATTCCAACGTCAGCGTTTGTTTACAGTACAATATTTTGTATTTCTCACAATGCATAGTGCATACCCATCATCATCATTGGTTTATTAGCAATTTTTATCAGTTCAATACAGCACAAAAATGCGATGCAATGAATAGATAGGAAGGTGTCGAAGCTACTTGGAGTAGTCTATGGAATCAGGCACCCACCTTGGCCTAGGCGACGTAAAGAAGAGGCATGCACACTGAATGAAAAGTAAATAAGACAGTATAGAAAAAAGGAAGCGACAAGAAATGGAGTGGCATGTCATGGAAGGCGAGATCGATAGGTCAGGACGTGGTTTGGTAATCTTGAGGATGGACTAGTATTCATTTAGTAGTAATTGCTTGTATTTCGACTTGAATGTGGACACTGGACAATGGACATGCTCGTCGACTGTCGAATGGCCGGTGGGATACTGTTCCACACATCAGGTACGGCATATTTGATAGAGCGAACATCTTTTCGGTCGATCATATGATATTTGAACGAGGTGGACGCGAGTGTTATACTTGTGCGCTTTTGATTCCGAGGTAAAGAAGTCATTGAAATATTCGGGGCAATGACCGCAGTGGAACTGATACATAAACGTGGGGATTTCAAGTTTCCGCATATCTTCTATGTTTAGGACGCCGAATCTCTTTAGCAGCGACTTGTTGGATGGATAACCAGGCCCCTTTGGGGCCCTAGCTATGATATGGAGTACGCTATGTTGTAGTTTTTGCAGTGGCTTGAGTGCAGCTTAACTGGCAGCCCCCCAACAGAGGATGCCATATTGTAACTTCGATTGGATTAAGGATTTAAAGAGTATCAGTAGAAGTCCCAGGCTGACATGAAGCGTCTTCGCACTTCAGTGTTAATTTAGTGCCGAAGGACTGAATATGACTCTTCCAGGGCATGTCCGAGTCCAGTAAAACTCCGAGATATTTGGCATTTTTTGTGTTGGAAACGGGATTACCAGCGATGTCAACGTGTAGGTTATATTTTGAATTTACTGTCAGCAATTGGGATTTCGAGGCGTTTATGTGTAGGTGATTTTGGGTCCAGGGTCGACACCAGTATTTACGAGTAATGGGAACATAGAAATATGCCAACTTACATCATTGTTGGAGCCACTGTTTCACCGGTTTATAACTGTATTTTGCCGCCCAATCATTGCATTATTGCCAATTCAATTATACAGGGAATAAAGGTGCAGCTAGAATAGTACCGTTCATCTGTGATGCATAACATAACGTAATACACTACTGTATAGTAGGAAAGGAAAGCACGTAGTTTATTTTTGTCCTTGATGCTTTTGCGGCATATACACTGCAGTAGGGTTACCATTTAGTCCACACAACAAGATCTCCAGTAAATATTTATTTCGGAAAACTAACTTGTATGATTTCTAAAAAGGGTCCTTCCAAAATATGGCAACACTAGTATATAGACTTGTTAACAAAGTATTCAGATAAAATACAAGGGCACGGATTTTGAGGTATTGAGGAATCATTGGACTGGTACGGCCCACGAGCGATTTGAAAGCTCTTTGAATCCGACCCGCGACGCCAAGTGAGTTTGACATCCATGTTCTAGGGCAGTGATTCCCAACCGCGGCCCTGCGGGCCGCATGCGGCCCCCGGCTAGCCTTCTTGCGGCCCCCACAAAAATATTGAGAAATCGATTTATGAAAAAAATTTGCTTGGTTTGGAATCTGGAGTTTTCAATCAGGATTGCAGGAAAGTTGTGAGAAGACTGCAAAGATTACGTCACTGCTGTTTCAATGGAATGTGCCCTAACTTTCCAGTTGAATTGGCAGTAGACCTATAGATATAGGTATTGACAGGACCGTAACTGCCGCACTCCCATCCCCCCAATTGGGGGGAGCAAGCTCGAAGGGGGCCCAAAATTATTATTATTATTATATTAGTGAATAAGCATAAATTATAGAGTATTTTATGCAACTTTTTCAAAGATTTTTCGCGCTGCGCGCGATTTCAAGTTTCCGCGTACCTTAATTATTCGGTACTCTTCGACAAAGATAAAATACGCAAAGACTTATAAAAGTAGGCATATCAGCGTTGGCCATTACCGCGCCACAACGCACGAAGACATATCAAGTTTCAGGCCATGTAACATGCGACTCCAAGAAGCGTGCCAGAACGATCGGCAGCTAGAAAACCTTGGCCGAAAAGGACTGCCCTTACGCTGACCGAAAACTTTGTTACGTATATTGAAAATACATATAGGTATAATTGACCATAGGCGCCTAAATGACTGGCGCCGAATGTTCCTGTCTTGGCAATCTGAACGCCAGTGAAGAACTACCAATTTGAAATCGTGTGCATCTTTTAGCTTAGTACGTTTGGGCGATTCTATATTATTTGATATAGCAGACTGGAGGTCACGAAATAACATCATGTAACGAAGTCGTACCAACGGGTCCGCCCGTCCGAATATGTTTAATTATTATTTACGGGCCCTACAGTTTCCAAGACACCTCACTCAGCTCTACCGGTAAATCTGATTACGTGAGCAGAGAGGACAAGTAATTGATAGCAATATATATGCAATTGCCGATCTTATTGACCTATTTTATTTTGAATTATCGAAAATTTTCGCGCTCCATACTGGCTCACTAAACGGGGATCCTGGTTTCGCGGCAGAAGCGAACAAAGGCACGGGGGGTTGGTTTATCACCCTATGGGAGCTCAAGACCTAAGTTTTTTGGGGGCCTGACGAAGTGCTGTTTCGTTCCTGCCAACAGGTATACGCCCGAAGATGTTTAATTATTATTGAGTGGTCCTACCTTTTCAAACACAACTCACTCGGCTCAACCGGTCAAACTGATTACGTGAGCCGAGAGAGGATAAAAATTGATACCAATATATATGCAATTCCCGATTATATTGACCGATTCAATCATGAATTTTATAAATTTTTCGCGCTTCGCGCGATTAGTCGAGAGAAGCTGCCTAAAACGGACACCCGATTTAGATGATAAATAGCGGTAAATAGCCATCTATAGCCTGAGGAGATCTGGGGGTTTCGAAGATCTGTTTATCACCCTATGGGGGGCCCAAGAGAAACTTTGGGGGGGGCTGACGAAGTGCTGTTACGGCCCTTGGTATTGATAACTAATTTACAGATAGATGTGCAACAAGTGACTCACGATTGAATACGCCGAGATGCGTACTGCTTAGCCGGCAAAAAGCAGCATAATTTGTAGTCCTATAGCTCGCGACCCAAGCGTCCGTATAATTTGATATGTCGGTGTTTATCAAAAGCAAGTGTCGCACTGATTCCAAAAATACGAGTTGAAATCTCGCCAGGGCAATAAAACTACTCCGAAATAGTCAGCAAAGGTTGATTGTTCTGAACAACGGGAGCGCGGCAACACAATGGCCAATGGCGTCAAGCGCATGATCGGAACGATGCCAATTTTTGTATTTTGGTGACTATTTTGGGCTCCTTTCATTGCCTTGGTATTCGTGCGGCCCCGGCCGTACTCTGAAATTCTAAATTTGGCCCTGCCACCGAAAAAGGTTGGGAACCACTGTTCTAGGGCAATTACTCTAGCTAAGTCAAGTCGCGTGTCGAGTCATCGGAACACATTGCCCTACTTACGTTTGAAACGTTTGCAACAGTTATTCGGTATACTCAACTTCTAAATGATAAATATTATTCGCTTGACAGTTGACAGGTACTAAAGTAGTTTGATTTTACTTGTAATACTCGTCTGCCAGTTCAGTTTATATAATTTTATCAGATCAATACACCACAAGATTGCGATACAGTGAAAAGATATGAGGTATCGAAAGTAGTATTTGAAATCAGACACCAACCTGGGCCTAGGCGATGCCGATAAGAGACATGGACACTGGACACTCTGGACAGTTGCACAGGCACAATGAATGTAAGTAATAAAAGTAATAAAAGATAAAATACAAACGCGCTTCCATAGCATATGTGCGAACATTGAATAAAAGATGATGCTAACATGCAAGTAAAGTCTGAGTGAAAATATAACCAGGCTGTGTACACTGTTTGGTATTTGTGTGATGATTTTCCAATGTCCATGGATGGATATAGGACTACCAGTGAGATTCACATATTTGGAAGACTGGTAGACCTAAGCAGTAAGCACAGAACTAGACACTAGACAGGCAAACTGGAGCGTTCGAACTAATATGCTAATGATTTTCATGAAGTTTGTTTTTTCAGAATTTATATTGGAAAAGCCAAGTGGCCGTAAGCAATACCACACACTAGCTTGCGGATACGAACTTCGGAATATATTTCCATGATTATTGACACTTCAAGTGCCGAAAGTGCAGTATATGGCCATGGTCATTCAGTCACTGGACAACCAAAAGCGATCAGAAAGTAAGAATATTGTGATCTCATCTTATAGTAAAGTCGCAATCCTCTTCAGTCGCTTTTATTTGCATCGACACCTACCTACGCTACCTAAACAAGATGCATTTTACCACCGCATTTCCGAGTTTGACAAAATCTACCAAGATATCCTGATTCCTGGTTTCAGTCCGATGTCTGCCTCTAGAGCCCCATCTCCTGGTAGTGTTTGAAACTAGTTTACTGCCGGTCCGGTTTACGCACTATCCATCGCATGCATGGCGATGAGATCATGCACCCCAAATAGCATATAGGCAGCTATATATAATGCATCTAAGCTCACATCTAACTATAGAGGTGATTCGGATTGAAATGCAACCTTTATCTAATATCCCGTCTGGAGCCGATCAGCCCTTTCCATCTGCTATCAAGACGAGAATATGTTATTGATTGATTGAGCATATCACCAACCAAACAACTGTCTAATATCCACACTACCTGGGTGCAGGACTGTAACAACCCTACATTCTACAAAGAGGATCTAAAAAGACTGACCTATGCCTACGAAAAATATGCTTTCATGTTCATAGTGACGTCACATGTAACCTCTCCGCGTTGAAAATTGACTACGAAATAGTGACAGTCGAATTGTAGATATCTAACCAAAATACGGCCAAACTCATACTGTGAAGTAGTGTTCAAATTCAAAGCTCTGTTGGTTAACGGTCTGATTACCACATTTCAAGAACCGAAAAAAGAGGACACTTTTTCAAGTTACAATAAGAGACATATAAATGAAAAATATATACAGGTAAGGCTGATCACTGGTAGGTTGAAGAATAAATATAGGTCAACTTATCGCGTTGGTACCGTGAATCCGGACAGTTGCCCATCGGTTGGCCTTTTTTTAGTCAACCCCGCGGCAGTTCCGGAACTTTTTTTTGTCGTCTCTTTACAGTCGCTTAACACTTAATACAAAAGGAGAGGATGGATTGCGAAAAAAGAGGACATTTTATTTTTATTGAAAGAAGAGGACAAATCCTTTTTAAAGAGGAAACACGGTATCCCTAGCTGACGGTTACATAGCTTAAATTTGGGATGAGCCATGTATTTTTGTCGAAGTTTGCGTTTTCTCTGTGAACGTGGTCTGTCAACCATATCAGCTGTGCTGTTGCTTTCCAGTTTCCAGCTTCTTGCTGTCGCGAGCTGATGAGTTTTGATTTGACTGTTCTGTTGGATATTGTTTAGGGTTACCACAAGTGCTTTTTCGGGTTTTTGAAAATGTCCTCCGAGGATGCCTAAAGGTCCTCCTTTGTGAGATTTTGCTTCCTGTTTTGAGAATTTTTGTTAAATGTAGGGCAAATTCGACTGAGATATGGTACCACAGTAAGAGTAAATCAGCACTGAAGTGACGCTCCGGCGACTATTTCGGGAGATGAGCCGTAAAGTTGACCTTTTTTTCTAGTCAACCACCTGATAATATGAAAGAAAAACTGTATTTTGGGCACTGAGCGAGACAGTTGACCTATATTTTTAGTCAACCGACCAGGCGACCACGAAGTGAGAAAAATTTACCATTTTCTCAAGATTTTCCTCCGGTATTCTAAGTTTGAAAAAGTGTACTCCTTTTCCGATTCCAAAATATTGTAACCCTAATATTGTTGGATGTCGGTTTTGTCTTCTGAATCCCAATCACCCTTGATGTCATCTGAACATGAGTTCGACAAGTACAATATGCCGTTCAGTCTTATCTATATAAGTTGTCCTTTGTCAACGCAACTGCCTATCTGACTGGCATGTGTCGTGTTGACATGTCCCGATTATTCCATAGTATGTTGCAAAAGTGGCATTATAGAGACTGTAGTTTAAGCAGTACAGAGCTTTCTCTACAATGGGTTGAAACTCAATCAAAATCAACCTATAGCACATGACATGATAGGCGTTAAAACAGGGGTGGGCAAACTACGGCTTGCGAGGCTTGGGTCGTGAGCAGGGGCGTAGACAGGGGGGTAGAATTGAAGAACGTTCTACCCCCTTCCAGGCTCGATTCTATCCCGAAAATCCCAAGTCAACGCTACTGCTGTAACAACATTTCTTCGCGTTATCGCCTAATTTCAATTTGCTGCGCGTGACGCCGATTGCCGACGCTGATTACATGCCTTTTTCTCGTCGATCTCTCGTCTATGGAAGCGCGTCTATGCAAGCGTGAAAGGGGCATTGTTACATTTTTCTCTTGGCGAGGGTTAGCCATCAGCTTAATCCATTTATTCTGAATGCAGTCGTCGAGCAATAATAACATTTGCCGCGTCGTCCACGCATTGTTTTCTCATCAACAGTTCATTGTAAACGATAACGAACATTAATAACATGAAAATAACAACTTATAACTGAATGAAATCATGTTTTAAAGCAATCGCATCTGATTCGTGCTTTGCCGAAGAACTGAAGCCTGTTCCCCAAAACAGCGTGTAGACACAATACATTCGATTCGCATTTTATATTTGACGCCATTGTTGTGCATTGTCTTGACCTCAATGACCATCAATACGTCATACTAGATTATGCCTTTCGTGATCGGTATCCCACCGGGACGCACTCAGCCTTCAATAGCCGCGCCGAAACTTGTTCGAGATTCCCTCGTTTGCGAATAAGTCATTATTCACACGCCGGTACAATTAGTATATGCGCCATGTTCGAAATGAATGGAATTAAAACGCCGAGAAGACATTACTCTTACAGACGAATTGAATCATGTCAAAATTCATGAAGATATAACAGATTCTGCGCTGTATAGATTGTTCGTCGTGAAATGTTGTTCTGGTATTGTTTCGAGGTCGATTACTTATTTGAATACAAATAACATCTCCTGCACTGTCACGGGATGAGCGCGTGCGCATCGTAACATGATCCATCCCCGTGCAAGCTGTTGATTGCTAACTCGCTTTCAGTAATTAGATCCGCCAATTAGTTACGCTTTCAAAAGCGTACTGAATACAGAAGTCGCTATCGCTAAAGGTATGACGCAGAGGCTCACTCTGCCCCCTTTATTCAGTTCTACCCCCTTTTTATCTCGGCTGGCTACGCCCCTGGTCGTGAGATTACGATTTCGCTATAGTGCGGCCCGCAAATTAATTCAGATGTTGAATGCGGCCCGCGAGCTGAAAAGTTTGCCCACCCCTGCCTTGGAATAAGCTACTATACTAGTTATCTACCTCTATGCCGGACTGGAATCGGTGGTTGTTTTCGACAACATGTTGTGCGTGACAGTTTGTTAGATAGGCCTAGTCTTATGATTCCCGTAAGCCGTAACTCTTTGTGATACCCTGCCAGATATACGCTACCGTAAGTAACTTAATTCCTATAAAATTACATTTTGACGAATTGCACCAAATCTTGTGACTGTCTGCACCGCTTCTTCAGTTCAAGTAATTTTCGAGGCTGCCTCCAATCACATAATGGGGATTCTGGAAAAAATCGGAGAAATCGAGCGTGAGATCGCCCGCACACAAAAGAACAAGGCAACGGAGTATCATTTAGGACTTTTGAAGGCGAAACTCGCTAAATACCGCGCTCAGTTGCTAGAAGGACCAAAGGGCTCTGGGCAAAAGGGCGAAGGCTTCGATGTAATGAAATCAGGCGACGCCAGAGTAGCTCTGATCGGATTTCCTTCTGTTGGAAAGTCAACGCTACTCTCGACACTGACAAACACGCAGAGCGAACAAGCATCCTACGAATTCACGACGTTAACCTGCATCCCTGGCGTGATCGAATACAATGGCGCCAACATTCAACTGTTGGATTTACCTGGTATTATCGAGGGTGCAGCTGCTGGTAAAGGCCGAGGCAGACAAGTCATTGCCGTAGGCAGAACTGCCGATGTGGTAGTTATGATGCTCGATGCTGGTAAGGGTGATAAGCAGAAAGAGCTACTGACCATGGAATTGGAAGCAGTTGGGATACGTTTGAACAAGCGAATCCCGAATATATATTTCAAGGAGAAAAAAGGCGGTGGGTTGTCATTCAATTCTACGTGCACGCTGACGAAAATTAATGAAAAACTTGTGCAGCTGATTTTGCACGAGTATAAAATCTTCAATGCAGAAGTACTATTCCGTGACGATTACGGGCCAGATGAATTCATCGATGTCGTTGTCGGAAACCGAAAATACATGCCATGCTTGTACGTTTACAACAAAATTGATCAAATATCAATTGAAGAGGTCGACAGGATAGCTCGTCAACCGCACAGCGTCGTCATCAGTTGCAATATGAAGTTGAACCTCGATTATTTACTATTTAAGCTCTGGGAATACCTTGCGTTAATAACGGTGTACACGAAAAAACCTGGATGCAAGCCAGATTTTACCGATGGACTCATTTTACGTTCCAATTGTACTGTAGAGCATGCGTGTCATGCCGTGCATAGAAGTTTAGTCTCTGGCTTCAAGTACGCGCTGGTGTGGGGCCGGAGCGCGAAATATAATGCGCAACATGTTGGTTTGAGCCATCAATTATGTCATGAAGATGTTCTGCAAATTGTCAAAAAGTAAACTTTGGGTGTTGTTGGGTGGGAGATTATTTGTAAGACAAATAGAACACTGCTCCTATCTGAATGTCCCTTGTCTGTAACTTGATTCTATGAAAATGTTTTTTCTGGTTGCTATTTTGAGGGTGGCGATTTGTGAGCATCCGTCATAACTGGATATCCGCGAGCAAAAAAACGGGCGTTGCAAATTTGAAGATCATGGAAAAGAATCAAGCAGAAAGAAATTCGTTCTTATACCCATTTTGATATTTAGGCTACTACAAAAACGCTCCAACCTCTGTTAAATTGCAACCATGTAATTTCTATCAGGTGTGACTATAATATCCTGTTCCAAAGACTTTTCAAAGTTCGCATGTGGAATTTATGGAACAGATTACAGCCCACAGCTACCAAGCCAGCAATAGATACAAATTCCAATATTGTTCATGGCAATGGTAGGCCTAGCTTCTATGTATGGTTGTTTTCATGGTTGAGATTATTGCCATTGTCTGTGCATAGCTATCGCTTCTAAATTGTTTCTAATCATATCGTTTCAGACCATAGGTTTATGACATAATGGAGGACGTTCTGAAATTCAAAGTGTGTTACTTGGACAGAAAGAGCCAGTTGGTCGGACCTCGAGAAATCACTCTGCCAAATCAGGACTCTGGGATTACAGAACTCAAATCGAAAGTGTCCGAAGCATTTTTGTTATCTCTCGATAAATTTGATATATTTTTCGGCACAAGGTGCTTGGAATGTCCGTCCGAACGAAAACTCAAAGACACCGGATTGGCGTCGGGAATGAAATTATACGCTATACAAAAAAAACAATTGCAGCCCGTTGCGGTGCCTTCTCCGCCGGATTACAAATCTGTGAGAAATGCGATGTATGGAATAAGCACAATGTTTTCAGACAATCGTAGGTCACGGCAAGGTAATAGAACTGCCATCGCTAAATTTATTGCGGACAAAGAAGCCGTTAATGCGATAATTAATTCTGTCAAAGGCTTGAAAGAAGACCGTGTTGCTCTCGATATATTAGAAAGCGCCAAGTTGATTGAAGTGATTTCGGCCCCGAAAAACGTGCGGCAGGTCATAGAGGATCATCCTTGTTTGGCGCACGCATTCGTTGCGATGTGGACTCAGTTAATGAGTTCTAAGAAATATTCGAACTTTGACCCTGCTCCCGGGACTTCGTACGATTCGTCGGAATCTATGGACGTCGACACTTCCCGGCCGCGAGCCGTGGCTGACACACCTCCCCAGTTACGACCCATTACTTCATCGCAGCTAGCGGCAGCACTCTCTGCAGCTACCAGCTCTGTTTCAGATACCGGTGTAGTGTCTGACAGTGCTAGAAACGCAGATACTGCCGCCAGCGGGTCTAATCAGTTAGGCATTACGCCAGACGCCGTGGAGCAAGCGCTTATGGCAACAGGTTATGAGCAAGCTGCTGAAAGGGCTTCGAGCGGTGGTGCACGAGCCTTGAACCCCGCAGTCTCAGAAGATACAATCAAACGCGGGCTGGAACAACTGAAGGCTATGGGGATTACGGACGAACTGGTGTGCAGACAGGCTTTGATTGCGACGCAAGGAAACGTAGAAGCGGCAATCAATATAATATTTGGCGGAGCGGCTGGTCTAGACTGATGCCTACACAACCAAAACATAAATTTGATAGGGATATTACACAATTATATAAGGCTTGGCAAGATCGAGCACCCGTTTGGATTTTAGCAGCACTCATTATGACATTACTTTACAGCCCGGGTAATTCGGAAAATGTATTCGTGAATATTTTATGCAACCAAAAAAATGACCCCTGTTATACACCGCATTGAAGTAAATTTGGTATTTCTATGACCATATACCTATTTGTGCTTTGTATGAATGCCGTGGGTCGATAACGACTTCACGGAAAATGTCAGTTCCACTAACGTGCGAGGCCTTGGATGCTGCGCCGTCACCAATCGACTTTCAAAGCTTCCACGGTGGGTGGAAAGAGACTAAAATTGTATAATTTTGGTGTTTGAAAAAAGCCGTTCCTCAACACTCTACTTGAATCATTACAATCAATGCTCTAATGATCGTCTCATGCCATATCATTATAGCAGTTCGGTGATGTTTACAGATTGACATCCAAGTGTATTCTTCTCCGTTGCAAATTTTGCTGTGACGTCCCTGTGCTTCAAACCCACCTCAGCTACACGAATGCTGTTGTTCTAAGAATATGCGTTTTAACACTGTTGCCGGTTTACAAGTACAAACTTATTCGTCGTTACTTGCCGTGTGTGCGACTGCGGGGTGTTGAAGTTGACAGAGTTTGGGTAACCATAAGTGATTGAGAGGAGTATCATGATGATAATACCCTCTACTACAGAGATGTCAAAAGTCGAGCCTATCCATCGTTTGCCGGGAAAAAAGAAATATAATTCCAAATTGTTAGGCCTCTAGATCCATACTCACAACCTTTGTAAGTGGAAGGCTTCATTATCCAGCCAAATCCTACTACTTAGAACTTAGCCTACACTTTTACAAAACACACAGGCGCTCTGTTTGAGTAGCCCATTTATTCGCATAATGAAATTTGCAAAAATACAATGATTTACGAATTGCATGCAGTTGTAATTTATAAAACCATATATGTCTACGGCAATCGTTCCAACATTTTTGGCTTGTGGCACACTGACAAGAAAGTCGCCTTTTCAGAAAAAATTAATGTGGTAATGTGACGGCTACGATTATTTATACGAACATATACGAATGAAACAAGGTTAGAAGAGCTTCTTGGAGGTACAGAACTTCAACAAGGTTACATTACATCGTTGACCAGATACCCGCATTTTGTCGAAGCAGTCTCTCGTGCACAACTTTTGAATTCAGTCAAAACAAAGAAGCTATGTTCACATAGTTATGAATGCATGGATGTATCAATGGAAGTGTCAACAGCTCTTGTACCTATCATGACCCAGTGTTGGGATGAGTCGAGTCACCTTATTTGTATGACTTGATTTGATTCGAGTCACTTTGCTAAAATGACTTGTCTTGACTTGACTTGGATTATCAGAAATGTGGAGTGACTCGAAGCAAAATTCATGAGTCAATTTCAAGTCAAGTAATCAGTGTCGATAAAAATCAATGTATCTTGCATACTGTCGGATCATTCGCAAAACGCTGGTGTGGCCCGTGAGAGCGACCAATCATTCTATGACTGTGCGTTTAACTGAACCTCCATTGTTATCTCAAAAATAAATTGACCGCAAACAAAGTGATCGAAGCTTACACAGCTTACGTTGTCATAAACTAGTAGTAAAGTAATTTGGTAGCAAAATGTCTATTTCTGATCTTACCTTAACCACACCTCTTGTTTTATTGAAATTGAATTCGAATAGTTTATATAGTCCTCAACCATTGCAGCAGGCTCGAATTGTATCATATCAATTTTTTAAATAAGTATAATGTATTGCATCTTATCAATGTGTTTCTAATCTATATTCTTGCTGGAAACTATAAACTGGGGATATGCGATTACTTGCGTAGTTTAACAGTTCTACGAATCTACGTAAATGTGAGCGATACAGCGCCTTAGTCTTGCATGCATACTGTATATTTAACTCTACATTGCTTCATCGGTTCAAAATCACTGACCACTCCATCTGTATTTCACACAGCTAGCAAAATACATTGACGTAATCATGCCTCATACTTTGAAAAGGCAACTTGACTTGAATCGAGTCACCTCCGAAACTCGAGTGATTTGACTCGACTCGAGTCACCTTCAAAAATTGATTGACTTGACTTGACTCGAGTCAAAATCTGCAATGACTCGAAGGTAGTGACTTGATCCCAACACTGTGACGACCTAGGATTTAAATTGCGACGGCCATAACTCATCCTTTTATTAAAATACTGGACATTTCGTGTATCAATGAGCTGTTCTTCCGAGGAAAGATTGCTTGATTCATGCTTGAGATGGACTAACTATCCATCTCAAATTGTGAACAACTAATCCAAGAAGTAATATTGCAATGCCAGTCGAACTTCAAGCAGTGTGTTCAGGTTTTGCAGAGTATCTTCAACATATAGCAGCCCAATTATGACGTGATATTACCCTACTCTTCAGCAATGACATTATTGGTTTTATTGTAGGCCCAAATGGTATTTGTTCAACAGCTACGAAGCAGTCAGACCGCTTTCAAGTCACATGTGCTTGCCCACATGCCTTGTTTTAAAAAAATATGAAGTTAATTTCCAAAATTACAAGAATCACGGCACACCTAGGAATCTGTGGTGGCACACAGCTTGGCCCACTGGCCCACGGGGTCAGGACATGTAAATTTCTGTCCACTTTGTTTTAGAAATATAAATTCAAATACAGGCCCTTCGAATTTGGTTCATTCCCCTGTACAGTATATTTGTTTGGTTCGATTTTTGATGCAACTTAATCTTTTATGGGCCGCATAAAACAAATCTTTTTTCCGTGTCATTAATATTTCTCAATTTATCGCCTCACCTTATTTTTTCTGGAAAGTACCTTGTTCAAAGGTGTTTGCGTAATTTAATTTAGACCAACTAGGAATCAAATATTTATAATAAGATATGTCAGATGGCTGGCCTTGAGTCGGACTTCATATGATGACACTTCTTATTTTTTGATGAGACGAAATTTCTCTATGATAATTTGAAATTGATATTATGTAAGACTGATCTTGAACACAATTGGTTGCTAAACCTGGTTTTGACCCATGACCCCATTTGATTGGAGAAATGATTATATATTCAGCTTCTATTGTGTGATTGGACACTATAAATCGATCTAGATAGTTTAGCTACGCTGTTTTATAGCCGTTATTGTTACATGCAATATCAATGAAGTCGAATTTCATGGCACAAAATCCAACCAGGGGTTCGATTTTGACGAAGCTTATTTTGCTGCACATGTGCTAGTTATCAGACCTACTCCTAAATGTAAATCCGCGACCCAGTGGATGGCCATCGTGTCGATATGACTTGGAATCACATGAAAATATGCCATTCACCTATTTACACCGGGGAAGGTCATCAACTAATAGTAAATATGATAAAGCCAATTGCCTCTCCCAGTATGCAGTTGTTCTTCAAACATCAATAAATTCGTAAAGCGAATAATCTGTGACGTTGCAGATCTTTTTGATGTTGTAAATCACGTATTAAATCATTAAATTTCCCTTAAAATGGAAATGGTGTTCCGAATTTACTTGTTTGCATGCCACATCAGTCTGACATATTGAATATTGATTGCGAGGTTGTTACATCCAGTATTGTTATTGCTACAATGGCAGGGAAAACATGTTCAAGTAACGTTGGCTAACCTTGTTATACCCATCACTGCTACAAACAAATGCATTGGATGATAGTGAATTGGATAACTCAGCGTTTTTTACGCTTGGCTTTTCAATACGTGGCTATGTTTTATGATACAGAAATGGCAATAAACCAGTGTTGGGATGACTCAAGTCATGACTTGACTCGAGTCCCCTTTTTCGTATGACTTGACTTGACTCGAG
The DNA here is from genome assembly GCA_000444245.1 of Botryllus schlosseri. Lineage (NCBI taxonomy): Eukaryota > Metazoa > Chordata > Ascidiacea > Stolidobranchia > Styelidae > Botryllus > Botryllus schlosseri. The sequence continues at coordinate 1,125 of ATSW01003367.1, read as the reverse complement.
TCACTATGCTAAAATGACTTGACTTGACTCGGCGTATCAGAAATGTGGATTGACTCGTGACTCAGAGCAAAATTCACGAGTCAATTTCGAGTCATTAAGCAATCGATGTTGATAAAAATCATTGTATCTTGCATACGTTCGGATTATACGCGAAAGGCTTGTGCAGTGGTTCTCAACCTGGGGGGGCGTGAAAGCATTGAAGGGGGGCGCGAAGAAGCGGTCAACTGGAAAAAAATTTCGCGCTCGGCGCGATTTGCCTCCAGTTCACGTGTGTTTCTTTATATACAGACCTAATTTCATATTTTTAATTCTCTCATCAACACTCATAACCTTCCATGCCATCAAACAATCTGTAAGGGTTGCTAGCATCCCGGTTGGATTTTGTGATATGACGATAAGGGGGGCGCGAAATTTTTCACTATCAAAAAGGGAGGCGTGACTAAAAAAAAGGTTGAGAACCACTGGGCTTGTGTAACCCATTAGAGCGACCAATCATTCAATGATCGTGCGTTTTACTGAGCCTCCATTGTTCTCTCACAAATAAATTGATAGCAAACGAAGTGATCGAAGCTTACAGCTTACGTTGTCGTAAACTAGTATAGCAAAGTAATTTAATAGCAAAATGTTTATTTCTGTTGTCTGTTTTTAACTTAACCAAACCTCATGTTTTATTGAAATTGAATTCCAATATAATTTATATAGCCCTCAACCATCGGCGCAAGCTGGAATTGTATCATATCAATTTGTAAATGGGTAATGTATTGCATCTTATCAACTCGTTTCTCTATTCTCTATTTTGGCTCGTAACTATAGTCAGAGGCTATGCAATTATACTTACGTAGTTAAGCAATTCTACGTATATGTGAGTAATAAAGCGCCTTTTTGCGTTGATATTTAACTCTTATTCGTTCATAGGTCCAGAATCAATAACTACTCAATATGTATATCAGATAGCTAGCAAAATGCAATGACGTAAGCATGCCTCATACTTCGAAACGGCAACTTGACTTGAATTGTGACTTGACTCGTGACTTGACTTGACTCGACTCGACTTGACTCGAGTCACCTCCGAAATTCGAGTGACTTGACTTGACTCGAGTCACCTTCGAAAATCGATTGACTTGA
>ATSW01003356.1:0-12071 GCA_000444245.1 Botryllus schlosseri | reverse complement strand
GGAAACTGAGCAGTCAACACAATGACTTGGACTCGGACTCGAGTCATAATACCATGACTCGGACTTGACCCTTTTCTCGTTGACTTCGATTCGGACTTGACTCGGTCGTGATTTGAATATGACTCTACTTGACTCGAGTCAAAACTATAAAAGGGAGATTGACCTGTGACTTGGTTACAACCCTGGTGTGTGTGTATGGGGAGGGAGTCAGTGCCTCACCAGCCACGAGCCTCACCGCACGTCACTCTTCGTTTGCAGCTTCCTGAGGCCAGGTCATCAAAGCTCAATAATCGGGATTTCCAACCTTTATGTTCAAGTGTCCTTTAATCTCGTCGAAGCTCGAGCTGGAGCGTATCTTAATGACGTCTCCTTCGTTCCTCAATTCAAACCACAGCTGCCCTTCAACCAGCCAAACAACCTGAATATTGTTTAGAAACTATTAAGCTATTAAATTTAGGCTACTTTAGCCTATTTACTAATCATATACGGGCATTTGGTACATTTCTATTCATTCGAAAGCATTAATGGACACTCGGACATCGTTTGTAAATTTGCAGTTGCTGTTTTTATGAGAATATGTTTTTCCCAGCACGCATGTAACATAGCTTGCAATGCCAATTCGGTATATGTGCCTTCAAACCAACCCTTCCACCATAACCGAACTGCATGTTTCAATATCCATGACCGAGAAATTTCAAAATTACGGGAACTTTTTCGCTACAGGGGCCTTTATCAATTGCAGCTCTCAGTGATATGAGAAGACGTCTGGCGCTCGGGGTAATTTCTGAACAAACCAATCCACCCTTATCCTCCCTTCCATGGCTGAAACTCTGCACGAAAAGTTACACAAGTCAGCTTGATCGAGTTTATGATTTACGCTGGTACCCTCCCTACGTTTGCCCTGACAGCTTTTCCTCTGCAAATATGTCCACTATGATAAAATGCACCCATGATAGTTAGCTATACAATGTCTGAGGACACTTTTTCAGAATTTTCAGACTAGCAAAACCGGAAGAAAATTCTGAAAAATGGTAAATTTTTCCTACTTCGTTGTCGTTTGAGTGAGAAAAAAGTCAACTTTCTCGCTCAGCCCCCAAAATAGCATTTCTTCCTTCACATTATCAGGTGGCTGACTAAAACAGATAGGTCAACTTTCCGGCTCAGCTCCCGAAACACTTGCCAGGGCGTTACTTCGGTGCTGATATACGGCATTCAAGTCGAATTCGGCCGTAAATCTGAACACAATTCTCAGAAGAAGAGGACAAAAGGGCGTCCTCCGAGGACACTTTCAAAAAATCGAAGAATAGGACAAATCCTCTAAAAGAGGACGTATGGTAACCCTAGTTAAAGTCAGTCTATACGCTAAATGAATATATAACAATACGTGGTAGTAGTAATTACAGTGTTCATAATGAAAGACGTCGCGGGCGGCGGGTTGAAAAGCCCTGTATTAGAACATCGAATCAGATGAGTATGGATGGCATGCAGTATAACGTCGACTTGCGTGAGCGATTGTAACGTAACAATGTTCCGCACACTCACGTATTACGTCTTCTTTATCATAGAATCGAACTCACTTCCCAAACCAAATTTCCTGATAGCGATTCAATCCGACGATGTCCAAGAAATGAACGTAGTGCTCTGGCTGAGATGTTGTTGAAACACAAATTCAGTTTCTTCACCTGAAAGGTGTAAATGTCGTGTTGACCAAAACCAGGCGTGAAAGTGACTCCAAAATCAAATCATTAGCGCCGAATATAAATAATATAGTCGGTATGTAGGCAAATATCATGCACAACGGAGAAGTCCTAATCGTACTTGGAATATGCGTAGTTCGTCTCCGAACGAATATTTTATCGTGCTAAACAACATGACATTTTCTTCAAGGAAGGTTTGGTTTCCGCTTATTTGATATCGCTTGTGCATCCAACGAAGGAAACAGAACAAAACCGCAATCGTGCAATATTGCAGCGGACGACCATCCATATACACACCAAACACTATCCATATAGTGATAGTGATATTTTTGTGATAGTGAGATCACAAATGATTAACTACATTCAGATATTTGCCACCCACAGTTGAAATGAAAAAGCCCGAACAATGTTTACGGCCATCCAACTCAATACTAGCATTTGTGGTAAGTGGGGCGCTCACCACTGTATCAGTGAAAACTAGGTACTTCGAATTCTTGTTGTGATGCAAATACACCATAGATTTGATGTCTATGTCGTGGAAAGGATTTGTCGGCAGTAGGCTACGTCCGATTACAGTATAGATCTAATCCATGAATAACGGACCTGTGGGACGCATTCACTTCCAGGTCGCCGAAAGTCTATGAGCCTGGTCCAGCTCAATGAGAAGACCAAAAAAATCACAATTTGTCTCAACAAGTACGTTATGTCAGTCAATGTTCCCTCTAAGCTGCGCACGTGCGCAAACGAGCAGTGCTCAAACGGTCTCTGCGCACAGAAAATCTAGGCTGCGCACAAAAATCCGAAGTGACGTATTTTTTAGTCGTTGCGCACTATGTTGTCCGATGGACCACAAACTTTTCAAAGAAATTTTTTCGCGCTATGCGCGATTTAATATTGTCAGATATCTTGGTTATTGGGTACCCTTTGGCAACAAAAAATACGCATGATTTATAGAAATAGGCATTTGGGCGTCGGCCATTACCGCACCACGACGCGCCAAGACATGTGAAGTTATAGGATATGTAACATGCCACTCCGAGAATTGCGCCAGAACGATCAGCAGAGAGAAAACCCTGGCCGAAAAGGACTGCCTTGTGCTGACCGAAAACTTCGATATATATGCAAATATGTTTAATTGTGCATAGGCACCTAAATGACTAGCGCCGAATCTTCCTGTCCTGGTGATCCAAGTCCCACATCAAGACAAATGCCATATCGAGGGAATATTATTTTCCAGTAAAGCAATACCAATTTTAAATTGTGTACGTCTTTTAGTTTTGTACGTTTGGGCGATTTCGTTTGACATAGCAGATAGGAGGTCACGAAATAGCATCATGTAACGAAGTCATTATACCAACGGGTACGCCCGAAGATGTTTTATTATTATTTAGAGGGCCTATCTATTCCAACACACCCCACTCTATCAGCTCTAACGGTAATTCTGATTATATGAGGAGAGAGAGGATAAAAATTGAAAGCAATATATATGCAATTCCCGATCCTATTGACTGATTTAATCATGAATTATATAATTTTATCGCGCTTCGTGCGTACAGGCTGTAGAGTAACTTAGCGGGTACCTGAGGTAGATGATAGGTACCTGAAAGCGCAGAGCTTCGCCCCCTAGAAGTTCGTTTTATCACCGTATGGGGGGTGATTGCGCACTGTTGTCCAAGGGCCTGCGCAGTGAGTTGACGTGTTTGCGCGGACTCGTGAAAAATTAAAGGGTGATGTCAGTGTCATGTGTCAAGTCTGTAATAAGTGGCCCCACATTAAGATGATTTTAATGGTGACTTCAGAATTCAATGTTGGAATCGGATTCGGATTATATATGTATCTAAAAATGAAAAATGTCCAGATTCGACATGAGTCTGAAGCTTGGGATTTGGATATAGATATTCTGAAACTGAAATCTCTCACTTTACTTGGCATACTACACACGCATATATTACGTCACAATGTGAACTAGACTGGTCGCAAGAGACTGTTACTATAGATAACTAACCTCCGTAGGTTAGTTATCTATTCTGTTACCGCCCGCTGCACACTGAGCTCGCGACCCGATAAAACGAGAGAATCGCGCCTATCTGCGACGGGGTCACCGACGGAGTTGCCGACAACTCGCAACATGCCGTCTGCGACAGGGCTGCGTAACTCCGCGACAAATTTTAAAATTTTCAGCAAATTTTCAACTTTTTCGCGAGTTGCGAGCGACTTGTCAGCAGTTACTGATCGTTAGCTCTATGTCACCGCAATAGATTGTCAGAGTATTGCGTAATTTGGTAACTATAATTGTTTCCTCATTGAATGTAGACTTATTTGCGGCAATTTTAAAACTTGAAGCTTAACTGCAAGAATGCATTCTACTGTACCGGCAGTACCGATGCCGTGAAAGTCTTTGTATGTCTACAGGTGGAATTATTATGCCTTGCCTGATTTATTTTAACATGTATAGTGTACATTGGTTGAAAACTGGGTGAAGCAGTTACTCGTCATCAATTTCAATGCTTGATACCTGGGGGCGAATCGAAAATTATGGGTGGATTGCACAGATGCCGATTGAAAAGTAATCACCGATTGCCTTAATCGGCGATAATTTAATCAGCGAGCAAGGTCACCTGGTGACTCTGTGGTACAGATACGGATTCGCCTGTGAGTTATCTTATCGCGGATTACTGACGCAAATCGACGCAAATGACGTACGCTAGCAATCAGCTGTTTTCGGTCGGTGGCGATATGAACTGTGTCGTGATAAGGGAGAGATGCGCTCTTCATAGATATGTATGTTTAGTTGATGTCATGTGAGTGTAGCAGCTAACTAAACTGTTGCTACTGCACAGTGTAAGGTTATGAACGCGTCAGAACAAACGTTTTGAGGTTATGAAAAGAGGTATTGTAGGAATAGCGTACCAAAATCATCGTCTTATACCGGTATTGCTATGCCAGAAACTCTACCACAAATTTCGTATATTGCAGGACATTTATCTCATTACTCAGGGATATCTAGAACTAGATAGATACTTTTCAGATATAATTTTATTTTCCGTTTATTGGTGCATTAGCCGCTTCACCAATGTGAAGATATACAGATTGAGTTCATGCACACACATTTGCATACGATTTTGATTTCTCCATACCAATGACAATTGGCTCTGCAGGAGTGTAGAAGTAAATTTCAGCCATTGCAAGGATCTAACTGTTGTGCAATGTGCTCAAGTGCTGTACAAACAGTAATGCAAAGTTATCTGCTGTTACCCAGTTGAGTAATCTTGTTTGTTGACAGCCAAATCTCACTTCAGTTTATCAAGAATTTGGTCAACCATAAAATTCAATACAACCTGTTTTATAGAGAGCTACATTAATATAGTGCAATAGCGACTGAGAATAACAATGGATCCATACCTAAATGTTCTTGCTACCCTCCAGATGTTAAAGAGCCTAGCAGAATAGATAGTACCAAGAAGATTGGTCAAAGACAGAGCAAATCCATTGGAATATACCCTGGAGGTTAGCGACACCGATAACGTGACGGCACAACCGAGCATGACTTCAGCACAGACATATTGTTCAAAATCACCTCTCTAGAATGTCTTGAGTATTTCATCTCGTGTTTGCACAACACACCAATAACCACACACTCAATTCCTTGTCAATTATTTTTATTGCGAGATCCAGTAGCCTATGCTGTAGTCAGAATTGGACAACTAGAAAATCAGCTTTTCAAAATTAGACTATAATGATAATTATGGCTGCATATTTTTCCAAATTAGAATAGAATTATACACAGTAGTTATTTTTCAATTAAATTAGAATAGGGATTACTGAATATGTGAAAATTTGGAAATTGAATCTGCACAACTCGCTTAGGATTGTAGAGTTCTACTGTAGAATTTTCAGCAAAACCAGAAATAAAGTTAGAATTATATTACTGGCATTTTGCAGTTACTATTCTAATTATACAGCCAATTAACTAGTTGTCCAAGTCTGGTTTTTGTGCTATTTCGATTCGTTGCTGTATTTTCTCAATTTTGCAGTTCTTTTTCCAGTTTCTGGTACTTGACATGCATCTGTAATTCAAAATATTTCATTCTGATATCATGCTGCTCCTTCGCCATTTCCAGGACGTTCATTTTGATCACCAACATTAATATGACTTTTTTCATCAACACACCTGGCTCTCTTTTTCGGGACAATTGGCGTTGAGCTTTTCGTGTTCTCTGTTTCATCTTGCTTATCTGAATGTAGTACTGAATAAACTGTGGGTTGCATCACCATCATTGTATGCTAACACTTACCGGTCTGGTGTTCCATCCTGAAATCTGTCGAGGGAACTGAAGGAAGCGTCACATCGCCATCAACAACGAAAAGGGCAGCAATTTCATTTGCTGCAAGAAAACTATGGTTAACAACAGTTGTATTGATTCAATAGAGCAATGTTAATGTCAATCAAAACAATCTCAGTTCTATTTGAAGTATTCGTGTGGCTATGTTAGTACCAACACGATTCATATGGATTTCAAATTAGTACCTCAACTTACCATCGCTGTTGTGACATGAAGAACCAGCCTCTGTGTTCAGACTGTTCACATCCTCGTCGATGATGAAGGTGCAAACTGAATCTTCCGAATATGCATCTGAATAAACATTTTATTTAAAAATTTTAGTTAGAAATACATTAGAAAAGTTACTTTCAAATTATTTTTTCACGGTTTATCTTAACCTCGCGAAACATAGGAAGGATGGATGACTAAAATCATGACTTGACTCGAGTTGGAATAGGATGAATGGATTTGACTCGAGTCACTGCTTCAATATGACATATGGCATGAGAAATCCTGACTCGAAGTCAAATCTTCAAGTCGAGTTGCAAGCCTAACAATAATATGGCAACGATACTGCTCAGGCACCTGCACAGTAGCAAAGCCAGACTGTTGCAAGTTAAAATTGGATGCAAGTTCCTCTGTCGTTGGTTGTAACATATTAAAATTGTTTATTTCCTAAATGCACTCACCATTTGTTCGTGTGACTATCGAATACGCAATCGTAGTCATACCGATGTTTCAAACATTCAATTTGAGATGGAATAAGGTCTGAAAAGTGATAATAAATATACCAGTGCTATAAAAATCAATTGAAGATTGATCAAGGAGTGGTTCAGATTAGGAATTTGCTGAGCAGTGTTCCCCATGTGTCGTTTTCGTATAGCTGATGACGTGCAGCAGTCTCTGGATATGGTTAGTTTGTTGGGAATTACAAAAAGACTATAAATCTATGTTTCTCATGATCATCAAAATTTGTCTATTCAGTTCAAAACGAGCGTTAAAACGTGAGTATGAAGCATGCAGAGAGTCACGATAAACACAAATGGAAACAATACATCTCCTACTGCGAATTTTAAAGAATTGTCAGTAAAATTGGGCCTACCTATCGAAAACCTTTTCCAAGGAGCTCGTCAACTGGAGGTGGGCCAGTTTTGACCCGTTCGACGCGTCATGATGCATATAACTTTTTTGCTTTTCTTTTCAAATTTTTCAATACTTTCTGGATTTGGCCAGTTGTACGGCTGCACGCGCAGGACCAGTATTCATAGCTGCATATTTCTTACTGATTACATCTCAGGCCGCATCTTTTTGTTTTGCCGTCAGTCTTTTTGTCTTCTTTGGTTTCAATATAGTCTTCTATCAATTCAATTATTCTAAACTTTTCCTGTCTGTTGGAATTTTCCGTCCTCGTATTTTATTTCCAAAGTATACTATCGAATTCTGTACAGTGTACAGTACAGTCTGTAAAAAATGTCATACCAGTACAGTCTGTAAAAAATGTCATACCGGTAATCATAGCATAATAAGGTACTATCGGCTGTGGTAGGCCCACGCCCATAATATGCGCCAGCAGTTGTAGTAGTGTCTGAGTACAATGTTTTCAGCTAATACCGCAACTGCATGTCAGAGAATCCAGTTAACAACATCTCAATACCAAATACTAGTGTACCTGTAGCCAGCCCAGACCGCAGTCAACGCGAAGCACACAGCCGATTAACTTTCTAGACACCTCGCTCGGCGGATAACATTTGGCCGATTAAAATTCACCGATTAGTGGCAGATCAGCATCTGTGCCACGGAAGCCACCGATTACTGACGTTTAATCGGCGATTAGGAATTAATCGACATCTGTGCAATCCACCCTATATTTAATTATTATAGTCATATTTGAATATTGTTAATACGTAATTCATTCACAATAAAATTATAATGCATTGGAATGTTGTTCTCTATCCTATGGACAAATTGATGTATGAGTGCTTGACAGTTGATGCAGTCACTGAGGCGATGAAATACGGAAGGCTTGGTGTGTGTAGCATAGTAGGCTACAGCTGGAAATCCAGACATTTCGAACAGCAACCGGAAATAGCGCCTATGACTGGGTCGCGCAGATTCTGCGTTTTCAGCATTGAAATATGATATTGGTTCGGTAATGGAAAAGTGTAGGCATATAAGACGTCACCTTATTCATCGTCAAAACCATGTGCCCATCGAAATATCCATTTTGCTATCTATCAGGAGCTGTGCAACGAGTATCCATTTCAAGCTTTCGGACAGAACGTGCAAGAGCTGTAGTCGCCGCTTGTGGGTACTGCCGGGACCAGTGCGCATTGTGTCGCGACTTGCGACTCGCAACTCGCACCGCGCAGCTCGCGATGTTGCGTCGCGAGGTCAGTGTGCAGCGGGCTTCACAAACAAACACATCGATGCTCCGGACCGTCTTTGCGTGCATAGGAATATATTCAGGCTAAGAATTGTCAGGTGCCTTGTGTTTCATGCGCAGTATTACCATCGAATGGATAAGGTTCGTGTCAGCAACACCAGACGAAACGATGCGCTTCATATAGATATAGCACCTCGGAATGGTGTGCTCTTCAGGAAATAAAATTATGTTTCTGGTGCAATTAGGCGATTCTAATATATTTCCACTGTACCAACAATTCTGGTGGAAGATCAAGAAATAAAGGCATGCAAAAAAGTGACCAATAACAATTGGCCCGCCCAAAGATGCATCATCAATCATCATTTATAACATGCTTTGTTCGAAGACACCCCTTCCATTAACTCTTCCGGTGAATATTATTTCGTGGGCTAAGAAATGATAAATGCTTGAAAGTATTACATTAAAATAATAATATAATGACGAAATTAATCCGTGAATCTAAAACATTTTGGTGCTATGTACGATAATAACCGTTTCCGTTCATTACGTTACCAGTCGTGCGTATAGTAAACCGATATGAGAGAAATAGATCAGCCCGGAGTTCCCCGGAAATGGACATGAAGTGGACAGTTTAACATGGGTATTTGCCGTCCAGCTAGTTGACTACGACTATGTCCTGGAGTGTGAGTCCTTGTCGGTCCAGCACGCCTATGTCAGCTAACCGAGGAAGATCCTATAGTAAAACACTTTGATGTTTTGCTTACTAAATTGTTTTGCGACATATAATGCATTATCTTCAAACATCGACAAGAAATTTGGTGGTTCCATTCGCGGAAGCCCCAGACTGGGATGGAAATGCCTCTGTTCCATGACGGTCTATTTTAATTTCCTCCGTGTTTTCTTACCTACGAAATCTATGATTTATTAAAGTGCCTCACGTGAATCCGACCCTTGAGGCACCTTGCAATGATACCCAATAGCTCGTCGTCGATCCTGCAGTGGGATAAATCCAAAGAACCAAGGCTCTTATTCCTTGCTGCAAGCGATCCAACGATGTGAGCTTGATCGCGACTCAATGGGATGTAAGTAGCATCGATGCGGGAAATATATTTTATGAGATTGTTGTCATCCGATTCATAGATCGTTGTGTAAAGTTCCAGGTCCAGGTCCTTCTTATTCTGCTCGAGTTGCGAACGAATGGATCGAGCAAAAACTTGTCGCTTCTTGGTTTGATCCGGGACTGTCACGCAACAAGCAATATCGTGATTATAGTTTTGTTCACGGTCAATTGGTATACTCACGCTCCTGTACAGGGTGAGAATTGAGCGATTCTGATCAAAATATCCGCACATTGCGAGTCGATTTGAAGTCCAAAGTACAGACATAGAAGTTAAGGTAAATACCAATAACTTTATTGTGATTGTCTAGTATCCTTTGAAAAAATGCGACGTTTCTGTTTGCTATACCCACTTTGTACTGTTACTGTTCGGTATTTATCGAAATTTATTTAAAAATGTCCTTGGCGTTCATATAGAACTAATCCGAAACGAATTGTACCAGCAACCTTTAAATAATTTTATACACCATTCACACCACGGTGAAATACACCCAAAGTAGACCATGAACTCTGCTGCACCGTATAGAAATATGATAAGTTCCAAACTTCTAACTCAATTTTAAATTTGAGGTTCCATTTATCTACTTATGGAAAGACGTCCAACTTCTAGCTTTTTGGGATTGCAAATAAAAATTGTAAAATATTTGGCGGACCAGCAGTAAACCTTCCATGGACCTGCGGTTGAGAACCACTGATCTAAACCAGGGATCTTGAATCGGGTGTATCGTACGCCTACACCCTAGGGTAGGGGTGTCGAAAATATGGTTCCGGAACGGCATCTGTGTATCCTCCGGCCCACGAAGTAATTCTCAGTAGATTGGAAAATTCTTATATTTTCCAGAATATTTGCTACAAATGTTGAGATTTTTGCAGGAAATAAATCCATATTCATAGGCCCCATTAAAACCACCCACTTTGGCTCGGTAGTTCCACTTTGGTGACCATTAGTAACAAGTCAGTGACATTTACATCCGATTTCAGGAAAGCCCAGAGTGCACACCAGGTTGAGAGTCTTATAAAAATATTGACAGAAAAGTAGTTATTCACAGAAGCGAAAACGCTTATGCGGAACCGTTATATGTAGTAAGCAAATACCTAGCAAATATATTAGTTGCGCAAATATATAATTGAAATATCTATGGTCGCACTGTTGTGTCCTTTCGACCCAATATATCCCCATACGAGACAAACCGGACTCGCGTTTCAATAATAACCAACCAAATTCCACCGTCCGAGTTTCCAATTGAATATTTTGTATTCCTCACAACGCATATGCACGACTAACGCCAGATTACGACTAAATAAAAGGCAGCAAAGAATATTCAAACTTACATATCGTCGGTATTGCCACTGTTTTAGCGGTTCTTAACTGTATTCAACCATAATTTAACTTGACGATCATCGTATTTTAGCCAATTCTATTTTTCGCGAATAAATATGTTGCGACTTGCTCCTTTGAAAACGCTATGATCCGCGTATCATCAATATATGCTTTTATGATATTCAGGTGAAAGGCAAGAGCACGAGTCAATATTTTGAAATCAGTTGACTGGTCCAGCCCGCGAGCGATTTGAAGGCTTGAATTCGGCCCGCGACGCAGTTTGAGTTTGACATCCGTGCCCTAGGGTGCCCTGCAATATTGAAAGGGTGTACGGTAGGATGGGGTGTACTGGTGTGTACCAGATCCGCATTATAATAGAACAACGACTGGTTATCCCAATAAATACGCAAGTTTATTCTTCACAACAAGTTGTCCGGGTGTGCAATTATAGAGTACTAACCTCCGTGAGTTAGTAATCTATAGTCATATCGTGCAACATCGTGCCTTACAATAGATTAAAAAAAACCCTACTTGACCACCTCTTGTCGTTACACTAACACTGTTGCACTACCTCGCCCAAACATTGCTTCATTGATCATTTGCTACCATTGTTTGATTGTTATTGCTACTTTCCTTTCTTACCTAAACATTTTTTTACAGCAGGACTGTACAGAGTTAAGTGTACCTGTTTGATGCTGGTTTGTTTGTTTTGGGGTATTCATGGTGTTTGTCGACTACTATGGTCATTTACACCAGGCCGATATTATTCTTATTTTTCCGTAACTGCCGACTTATAGAACGGCCCACCTCTAGGCTTTTGTAAGGCACCGCTGTCGCGGATGAGGTGGGAGGAGGAGCCTAGGTAAACCTCCAACACTTAGGTATCGGAAATCGGAAGTCGACCTCGGTCGGACTCGAACCCGCACCCATTGGTGTTGCAGCCGCGGATTATACCACTGCGCTATCTCGCCACCTGTTTGATGCTTGTGTGATCAGACTAGATAACCTTCGCGGTCTTATCGATCATTCCTATCTAATACCGAATACTGTGCACGCATATTTTCTGTACCACCATCACTGCCGTTCGTTATGTATTTTGGTTCGATGAAAATAAAGACTCTCTCTCCCTCTCTATTGCGTTTTGGTTTATAATCCCAATTTTATATAGTGCGGCCCGCGAATGGATTCAGATGTTGAATGCGGCCCGCGAGCTCAAAAGTTTGCCCACCCC
>ATSW01003348.1:0-12348 GCA_000444245.1 Botryllus schlosseri | reverse complement strand
ACAGATACGAGCTGACTCATCGCTAAACAGCGCAGTTTGCGCGATCATTCGTTTTCGATTCCTTCGTTTTGTGCATGACCGTAAGTGGGGCACCCCACACCGCCCAATTGGAGAGGGGCCGAGCTTGGAAAGGGCCCAAATTTATTTTGCAAATGAACATAAATCATAGCGTATTTTTTCGAAACTTTTTTCAATATTTTTCAATTTATTTTCGCGCTTTGCGCGATTTAGTGTCACGAAATTTCTTGCAACTTACAGATGCCCTTCTCCGAGAAATACGATGATTTATAGAAATAGGCATTTCGGCATCAGCCATTACCGCGCCACGACGTACCAACACATAATGAAGTTTAGGCTAACATGGGAATCCGGCAGCGAGAAATCCGATTCAGTCATACTCATGAATGATCAAAAATTTTCGTTATCGGCGCGATTAAGCTACATAAACTCTCTGCTTACACTGAGTATAATGATATAATGTATAATGGTATAATGTGCTTACACGTACATGTGAAAAACCACCCAACTATAGGGGATGGGGGCGAAGCCCCCGGAAATTTGGCTTATAGCCCTGTTGGGGGTCCAAGACCAACGTTTTTTGGGGTGGGCTGACGAAGTAATTTTTCGGCTAGGGTTTGCGCATGACCGGTATAGCTGCTGTAAGGTGTTTTCTTGCTGCAGGCATTGTATTTGTGGTTGCCAGAGTAGCCTGCGTTTGGTGGCAGTGAGCAATGAGCAAGGTAGCACGACAAGGTGCTTGGTTCTACTTCGAAACGCTTCTTCTCTCGATATTGTCAAAGAGAAGAATATCATTCGAGTTGGTGTGGTCGGTTAAATCCACGGTCTTAGACGCGAAAGACTGTAAACTACTCTCGGCGGTATAGCACGTGTATCTGGACAAGGCAATTTTACCTTGACTCAGCAGACTCACTAATGTAAAATCACATGGATGCCATCGTGAAGATAATTAATTATGATCAAAACCCTCTCAATGTCACTCTCTAGCACCATATTATTGCAAAAAACGGTTGCAAACATTACATTTTGGCTTCGTTTAAATTTGGAAAGTTCACCGGTCCATCAGACAATTTTTGAAATTTTACCGGTCCGCGAGGTGAAAAAGGTTGAGAAATACTGCCCTAAGCAACTCAACTATACTGATGGACTCGAATTCGCAGTCCTTGCGAGCCGAAAAATAAAGATTCATATTATAGAATTTTGCTAACAAAATCATGAGAGGTCATTTCGCCTAAGCCACAGGCGCATAGAGCACTCTGATTATGGCAACAAATTGTTCGCAAAATACAAGAAGGCTGTACTTGAATTAGCATTGTGACATCACGCGGCATGATGCGTTTGTGTTCACAAAGAGCCCATAATAAAAGTTAGTGTTAGTGGTAATAGTAACTCTGCTCGGATGATAATAGAAAATGTCTACCGTTTCGGTGCCGAATATAAAAATCACACTCACCCTCTCTGCAGGAGAACCAACAGATGCTGCCAACTTCCGCCTGATGTTTATCAAATAAGCACCACTTGTGACCGAATTTCGGGGTTCCTTGAGGTGGGCAGCCTGCAACTGTGCGTGTGCCTGGAAATTATCACAGCTGTTACGCACCCTCGCACTAAGCAAATCTATCAAAGCACTAGGTAGTACCTGGGGGGTACCGTGGAGCCGCTAAGGCCACGCAAATCAGTAGGGAATATATGATAAAGTGAACAGGCATGATAGTCTCAAGTGTCGTTGACGAAGCTTTCAGTCAATTGGAAGTTGATATTAATGAAATTTGACTGATCAGATGGTTATATGTGTGCGAGGGAACACGCCTCTTAGGTTGTGATGATATTGAGTTGCATCACGATGTGCCCCAGGGCAGGAGCATGGGAATACTATGGGCATGGAATTGTCATGAGAGAAGGAGTTCGTTTCACGCTCGCAGAACACGACTATCACGATTCGTCATCGTGAAAGAACAGTGGCAAAGGCAATGATACGCTTTCGAGTGATTTCGGCGCGATTTCAAAAGCGATTCGGCCAAACGAAACTGACTTCTTGGCTGACTTGGGGGATTCCATTTGTTGTAACAAGGAATACGCGTTATATAATGCCAGCTTTCGAAAAGGTCGATACTCCCAACCTATCAAGATAAGTGTTTATGAAATGAAGCCGTCGAAGACTACCGCGTATAGTCCGTATTCTATGAATGACTCAACTTGTTGGTTTCATGCATTCGCCTATTTCTCGCTTTGTATATTTCTCCGATATGCACTAAAGCCAACTTGCGTGAGACCACGGGGTTATAATTGTCTGGTGAGCAGGCGGTGATTGTAGAAACCTATATTACCTGCATGTCTGTATATTGACTGTCATGCTGGACTTCATTGCGAAGTAGCATCCTCTTCACTAAGTAATCGAATCTGCTATCATTCAACACACAACAGCCATAAAAGTACTTAGTTTTCAAGCCGCTGGCACGAGGACGTCGATTTTTATGATCCATGACCAGTGACCACTGGTCAATTATATGGGCCCCAGGGATCGACTATCGATATCGCATAAATATTCTGGTTTCAAAATATCCGTTTTTCATTGTGAAAGTCGGTGAGTGTTTCATCGATAAATCTGTCAATACGGACATTGTAAAGAGTGTAACATGCAAGCAAAAATGGATGACTTTTGTCTGAAGTCTTACGTAATTGAATGCGGTGACGGAAAAGAAGTTTCATGTTTGCATACAAAGAAAGTTAAAACGGCCTTTGCACCTTCCGAATTGGACAACACTTGAAGGAGGATGTGCATAGCGCATCTATAGGCTACTGAGCTACGAATTGCATTGCTGATCTCCGAGCGATGAATTTCGTTACCAATGCGACACCTGTATCAAAGATAAACTATAGGCTATTACATTCAAGGTTATAACTAGGGCTGGGCACAATGATTCTAGTACTCGAATCTGAATCGAGTATTAATTTGAATGATTCAAGTCGAGTAGTGAAAGAAGAATTTTTTGAGTACTGAAGTTATAAGCTATTCGCAACTGAAAGTTAATTTACTAACGAGAATTATAGTTTTGATACTACTTTCCACTGAGGAAGGCTTGAAACCTTGAGTGGCCGTGTAGGAGCATACGAGTCATAGTACAAAGCTACGAACGTGACTGGAAATAACACATTTCCGAAGTCATGATCATCCTATAACACTGGAACATTGTCAACAAGTGCAATGAAATCGGTATGGTCGAAAAGATACCAAAGTATCTTTAATGTGACGGATAACAGGCATTATGTTCTTTGTGGTTTGCATGAAAGGTACATATTTGAACCTTGACATTGTATATTCTGTTGTGACGTCATAATGAGAGATACTCGAATACTCAACTCGAAGCGTAATGCGTGACTCAGGATCGAATCACTCTGGTACTCGATTTTGCCCAGTCCCAGTTATAACCAAGTCGCAAGATTACGATTCACGAGACAAATATACTTTTACACTATCGACTCGAATCAAATCGAGTCATTTTCAACTCACCACCGGGTTAAATCCGAATCCAAGTCATGGAGTAAAGGGTCGAGTCTATTCAACTCTAGTCCGAGTCAGTAATAGTGTTCACTGTTCATTATCGAGTTCAAATCAAGATCAATATTCTTTTCGGAAACTCTTGGATGATTTCGAAGGCCCCGAGTCAAGTTGAATCAACAAAAAGCGGCTACTCGAGACTAGTCATTACAATACAACCCTGTTATATTCCCAATGACACTGGGTGGTAGGCCTATTTCTGAGGCTATACTAAAAGTCATTCATGCAACTGCACCAACGGTGACATTTTCCGTACCTAGCTCTCAAGGTACGAGGAAGGGAATAATTTAACAACGTGTGTCATCACAGGTATTTATGAGTAACGTACGGTTCTAAATACTATGATATAGCATAGGTGGCTGTCACTCTAAAACCGCGTAAGTGACCAGCAGAATCCATTCCACTGCTGAGGTCCTAAGCCAGGGAGATAGACGAGATTGCGGCAGGGAGGCGTCCGTCGTGAAACATTCACTCAAAGCTTATATTGGTGACTGCTCCTCTCCAGCAACTCCTATGCTCGGAAAAAATCCGAATGACGAATAATAAGATGATTGGTCTTGCTCTGAAACACACCTTTTTATCCGATAATTGTCATTCGTCGTCTGTAAATCGCAACGGGTGTGTCGTGGGCGGATTTCTCCCCGAATGTACTCATTTACAGGCTTTCTGTTCATGTTGTTACCACTTTTTGCATGCTGCGATAGCTAAATATGGCCGGAATTTAGGAATATTCGCGAGACAAGGAATAGTGTAACCTTTGGTCACTGTCCAGGAAATACCCGACACAAATGTCTGAAGTGAGATCTGAAGAAGTCTCGATTGTTGTGTTTACGCAACTAATTAATGCGGTAAACGATCGTCCGGATGGAGTCTCATTGAGAAAAGGTGAAATTGTTTGCGCTACAAATAGTAGCATATACTCGTGATTTAGCATGAGTAATTTCCAATGTACCCGCAATTTCCCTCGGCTGAAGTAGCCTACGTGGCTAATATTGTCGATGCTTCAATAAGCTTTCAAACATCATACCGTCGCCAATCCAATGCCAGGAATAGCATGCGTTACAGACAACCGATCAGTGAGAAGCGTTGAGTTGAGATACGCATTCTACACAATATGGCCTGGCCTATTATAGAATGCGTACTCGGTGCAAAGTGTACTGTACAGTGTACAGTGTACTGTAGACGTACACTGTGCATTAGGGTTGTTCAAAAATAACATTTTTTTCGTATTCCGGGGATTCGCTGATTAAAATGTTAGGTTCCCGAAAGAAACGCTGCACACCAAATTTGGCTCAATTTCAACAAACCGCCGGCAGAGACAATTGAAACTTTTAGATTTGTTGAATTTTTTTTTCAAATTCTACTGTCAACCCTATTAAATTGTTACGTTGCCTAAAATAACGATGCATGACAATTTCTGCTCACTTTCAGCCGCTTGAAGCTAAGTTCTTGCAGTTGAAAGTTTTGGATTTGCAAAAATAGCATTAAATGGTAGGTTATCGCAGAATTATTGATGAAAAAATCAAATCTTCTACCGGTTGGAATTGCCTCAAAATCTTTTTGCATCGTTTTTGTAGGCAACGTAACAATTTCATGAGGTCGACGGCAAAATTTGAAATTTTTTTTGGATATTTTGAAAATAAATCAAAAAATGTCAATTGGCTCTGCTGCGGTTTATACTGCTTGGAATTGAGTCAAATTTAGTGTGTAGTGTTTTTAGGCAACCTAACAATCTAATCAATGAATATCCGGAATCATAATATAGTTATTCTAGAACAATGGTTCTCAACCGCCGGTCCGCGACGACATTCCTGCCGGTCCGCCACGTATATTACAATTTTTACCGCAATTTCAAAATGAAATCTTGAAGGCGACAAACACAATAGAGATACGAGCTGACTCATCGCTAAACAGCGCAGTTTTCGCGATCATTCGTTTTTGATTGATTCATTTTGTACAGGACCGTCACTGTGGCACCCCAAACCGCTCAATTGGAGAGGGGGCGAGCTTGAAAATGGCCCAAAACTATTTTGCAAATGAGCATAAATCAGAGCGTATTTTTTGAAACTTTTTCCAACACTTTTCAATTTCTTTTCGCGCCTTGCGCGATTCAATGTCACTGAATGCTTTGGTTATACACGCCCTTCTCCGAGAAATACGCAGGACATAGGCGCCGACTTACGAGGTTACGAGGTGGCGCAGCCACCTCGTCATCATATTTGCGAGGTGGCGGCCACCTCGTACAAAATGCTCAAACGCCCAGCTTATTTGTAACCAGTAATTAGTAATCAGGCGAATCGATGCGACCTCGTTACAGACGTCTTTGATTTCGACACGCGCGTGTGCGAGGCGTGTAGCCACGGGGTTTCAGGGGTCGAAGTCCCTATTTGAAACGCGAAAACCCGTCATTTTGAAATGGCCATTCAAACTCTAATATTCAGTTGCAATTCAATCATTGTGGTATCAGTGTTCCGCACGGCCGATTTGCGAGAAGCGTGTTGTTAGTTAGCGAGAAGAGTCTGTCATGATCTCCCGCTGAGATGGTCGCGAAATTATGTCATTTATTCCCGTGCGCGTGGCAATCGTCGCTAGCCTGATTTATCGCGTCTCGAACAAGCCTGGTTCCGCTGGCTTGAACTGAACAATCGCACCTGCAATAGGCCCAGTGTACACTGTATCATCGCTTGCCTGCGCAGTCGCATCTGCATCTGGCTTATTGGTGGGAAAGAATTCATTGCTGGCCTAACTATCGCGTCTCGGGCCAGCATGCTTTGGCTCCTATCTCTCACTGGTTTGGACACGATGCGGTGGACTTGTCAGGCCAGAGCGTAACGTATTTCTATACTCACACGACGCATTGCGCGTGAATAACATCGATGCAACACCCAATTCTCAGTGACGTAAATTCTGATTTTGTTCTATGCATTCCGTCAGACGGACTGGTAGCGTAGTTACACTTTCGAATGATCGTACCGTTTTAAGATTCCATTTAATAACTCGACTGCATGGTTTGATATTAATGAGTGCGGGGCACACGAATGGTTTAACGCTGCACGTAGTCCAGCGTCATGCAGTGCGTTTTAGTGTGGCGATGACGTCATCGATGTGGAACAATTATGACGTCACAAGACCTCGCCACCTCGTAGTAACAAAATAAAAGTCGGCGCCTATGACGCAGGATGTATAGAAATATGCATTGCGGCGTCAGTCATTACCGCGCCACAACGAACCAACGCATAATGAAGAGAGAGAGAGATGTGGTATTCTTTTTCGCCTGCACCATCGAGATGCTTTGACGACGGAGATGCGATACGGCCTTTATAGTAAGGTCATCTACTCTGCACCCCCGGTTTTTTTCTCCTCCATGCTATCCGGGATTGCTGAGCGCCTAGCAGGATAGCCGCGGATACCAGTTTTCGAGTCTTTGGTCTGACCCGGCCGGCGATCGAACCCACGACCTACCGATCGAGAAGCCGGACGCACAACCATTACACTCTCTCGCTCGCATAATAAAGTTTAGGCTAACATGGGACTCTGAAAGTTGTGCCAAAAATTCGGCAGCGAGAAAACCGATTCAGTCATGAATGATCGAAAATTTTTGCTATTGTCGCGTTTAAGCAACATAAACTCTTTGCTTGCACTGAGTAGAATGAATGTGTGCACAAGTGCAGGTGAAAACATCCACCCAACTATCGGGGCCGGGAGCAAATCCCCCGAAGCTTTGGCTTATCGCCCTGTGGGGGCCCGAGACCGACGTATTTTTGGGGTGGGCTGACGAAATAATTTTTCGGCCCGGATTTGCGTATGGCCGGTATAGCTGCTGTAAGGTGTTTTTTCTGCGGCACGCATGGTATTCGTAGTTACAAGAGTAGCCTGCGTCTGGTGACAGTGGGCAATGAGCAAGGTAGCACGACAAGGTGCTTGCTTCTACTCCGAAACGCTTCTTCTCTCGGTATTGTCAAAGACAAGAATATTATTTGCGTTGGGGTGGTCGGTTAAACCCACTGCCTTCGACACGAAAGACTGTAAACGACACTCGGTGGTAGCACGTTTATCTTGATTAGACAATTTTACCCCGACTCAGCAGACTCACTGCCATAAAATCACACGGATGCCATCCAAAATCGAATTAATTACGATCAAATCCCTCTAAATGTCACTCTCTAGCACCATATAGTTGAAAAAACGGTTGCATACTTTACATTTTGGCTTCATTTCAATTTTGAAAGTTCACCGGTACGCCAGACATTTTTTGAAATTTTACCGGTCCGCGAGGTGAAAAAGGTTGAGAACCACTGTTCTAGAACATCTGTCGATTGTATGCCAGCGTCCTCATGCATCATACCCAGGACTCGATAAATTAATTCCATGCAATGCCATGCAATGTATATAGGACACCAAAGCAAGCAAGCTTGTATCGTAACCTCTGTACCACAGTTACCTTCACTCGATCGCGCAAATATAGCGATTCGATTATTTCATGACAATGATGCGACAGTTTGTTGACCCCGCAAATGTAAAACAATCAAACGTAATGGGTGCAGGGATATCAAGGTAAGCAAATGACTGCTATGCGCGTGTGCGATCGTGTTTTCTTTGTTTAGTACAAGCAATCGGTGATCTCTCATGTTTCTTCAAGCCATCGGTTCGTACCGTGTGTATTTGCTAATTTCAACGGGGATATGACATCGATTTGACAGGTCTCTGGGCATATAGTTAATATCTTCACAAAAGTCGAATCGGATATAGAAGGACCTCCAAGATGATTGACTTTGAGTACTTATTGTCGAGGATTGGGTACTTTGGGAAGTTTCAAATTCTCGTTCTTGGCATGATTTTCTATTCCGGAATCCCATCTGGTTTGAATTCTATTGGTCCGGTTTTTCAGTCGTACAGCCCGCCGTACAGGTTAGTTTAGTAGTAAATTGAATACCAGTAAAGCAGGAAAGTATGAATTTCGACCATTACAGATGCAAGGTGCCTCCCTTCGATAACAATGCAACATATAGCGAGGTCAATGATTCGCAAATTTTAACCTACATGATTCCGATTGACGAGGAAGGCTACTACGATAATTGCTCAAGGTAGGTTTAGAGAAGTGGACGTGGAATTGATATTTTAGGTTATCAACGGTATATTCGTACTTATAGGTACATTTATGAACCGAGTGGTTGCGATGATGGGACTGATGCTTGTGTGGCGACAGTGACGAATGAGACAGAAGAGTGTAAAGATGGATATGTTTACGACCGTTCCCTGTTCACTGAAACCGTTGTCACAGAAGTAAGCCGTAACACGATTTGACATGAACTTGATTCAATTTTCAAGTATTCCCGAATTCAGACATTCTAATTCTAGTCTAATTTGAAGAAGAAGAAAAAACAACTGTGTAACTATAATTTTATTTCTAATCTAGTATATAGTAGGGTTACCATATTTTGGAAATCCGAAAATAGGACACTTTTTCAGAATTTCCAGAATTGCAAAACCGGTGGAGAATTCTCAAAAAATGGTAAATTTTTCCCACCTTGTGGTCGGTTGACTAAAAAAAAGAAAAAATAAGTCAACTTTCCCGCTCGGTGCCCAAAATACAGACTTTTCTTTCACATTGTCGGGTGGTTGACTAAAAAAAAGGTAAACTTTTCACTCAGCACCCGAAATACTCGCCGGAGCGTCACTTCGGTGCTGATTTACGGCATCTCAGTCCAATTTTGCTATAAATATGACCAAAATTCTCAAAAAAGGGGACAAAAGGGCGTCCTCCGAGGACAATTTCAAAGAAGTCAAAAAATAGGACAAATCCTCTTAAAAGAGGACATATGGTAACTCTAGTATAGCTCCACTTCTAAGTCTAGACTAGAAAAAATGTGTATCTACAATTTTAATTATAGTATGATTTGGAAAAATCTGCGTAGCTGTAATTCCAATACTAATCCAATTTGGAGAAAAATCTGCGTATCTATAAATCTAATTCTAGTCTAATTTAAAAGAAGCCGTGTAGCTCTAATTCTAATCTAATTTGGAAAAAGTTGTATAGCTATAATTTTAAGTCTAGACTCATTTGAAAAAATATAATTCTAATTATAATATAATTTGAAAAAACTATAAAAACTCTAATTCGAATTCTCATCTAATTTGGAAAAGGTGAAAATGTTTCTACTTCTACAACTTTGTTACCATCTATATACACTTGCTCCTCAAGCCTCCAACTACTTATTCTTAATGCTGGGGGTTATATAACCTCGCTCTTACGTATGCAATATTTCAGTTAGATCTCGTTTGCGACAAAGTACTGTACAGCTACATTGCAACTTCCCTGTACATGGTTGGTCTGTTCATCGGTTCTATTCTATTTGGATATATCGCAGACAGGTATGGATTGAAAATATATTTTCCATAATTAGTGATCTTATAAGTCTGGCGACGTGTTTGTCTGTTGACCGCGTGAAGGGTATTGACGGCCGATTTCACAAAGATCGCGGAGAAGATATAAAATGATGGTAAATCGACAGACCACCATCACTGGCATCAGATCACGATAATATCTTGCAATAGGCAGAGGTGGTCAGTCATGAATAACTTCTTGTAAGTTTTTAGACTCTACTTCCACTTCTACTTGAAAGGATTTTGAATTTTTGATGTTGAAAAGCAAAATGCAGTTTTGGGATCAGTTTAAATCACGTTTACGAGTGAAAAAGCATGAGACCACTCGACCAAATCTAGTTTTCGACACTACTCACTTGATTACTTTTCCGGCATTTGATTTTATGCTTCCACTTGAAGTATTTTTTACATATTTTGGAAATTGCTACTTCCACTTGTAATTTAGAAAAAATTTGCGACATTACTTTCAATTGAGTAGTAAACCAGACTACTTTCACCACCTCTGGAAGTCACCGACTTCATCTACCTTCGACAGCGCTACCGTTAGGCTACTTGTATCCTACTCAGGACCGAAACAGCTCTTCGTCAGCCCCCCAAAACGTTGATCTTGAGCCCCCAATAGGGTGACAAACCTAACTTTCGGGGGGGGGGGCATCGCCTCCCAGCGGCCTATACGTTTTACCCGCTACTTATCGGCGAGATTTGTTGTACAATGTACATGTTTAGTGAGCCGGCGAAGCGCGAAAGAATAATATAATTCACGATTGAATTGGTCAATACGATTGTGAATTTCACATATATTGCTATTAATTTTCATCCTCTCTCTGCTCACGTAATCAGATTAACCGGTAGAGCTGAGTGAGCTGTTTTGAAAAATGTAGGCCCCCGCCCGTAAATAATAATTAAACGTATGCGGGCGGACCCGTTGGTAAAATGAATTCGTTACGTGATGTAATTTCGTGACCTCCTGTCTGCTACGTCAAAAGATATTGAAATCGCCCAAACGCAGCCTATATACTAAAACTAAAAGACGCACACGAATTCAAATTGATGTTTCTTCACTGGCAAGTTTCACTGCGGGATGACATTTGTCTTACGGGGTTCAGATTGCCATTCGGCGCCAACAATTAGGCGTCTTTGGACAATTCAACGTATATGTATATCGAAGTTTTCGGTCAGCATATACGGACAGTGCTTTTCGGCCAAGGCTTTCTTGCTGCCGATCGTTCTGGCAAACTTATGGGAGTCGCATGTTACCTTATGGTCTAAAACTTCCTATATGTCTTGGTGTTTCGTGGCGCCGTAATGACCGACGCCGAAATATCCATTTCTAAAAATCATGCGTCTTTTTTCTTGGGTCAAGGGTGCACAATAATTAAGATATTTGGCAACACTGAATCGCGGCAAGCGCCAAAGTTTTTGGAGAAGTTGCATAGATTTTCAAAAAAGAATAATCTAACACTCATGTTAATTTAGGAAACATTTTGGGCCCCCCGAGCTCGCCCTCCCCCCAATTGGGGGTTTGTGGTGCGGCAGTTACGGTCCTGATCCAACTCAACTAGCTACAGCACATTTTCTTCTTTTCTACGCTAACATCATTGACAAATTCTCATACCTAGACCACCTAATACTCGATACGTATAGTTTCATAGTTCGATCTTCCTTCAGGTATGGACGGCAGTTGACACTCATCGTCTCATCTCTAGGCTGCGCTGTAGGGATGGTCGGCGCCGGCCTGTCAAATGTGTATTGGCTCTACGTGTTGTTCAGGCTGATAATTGCGTTCTTCGGATATGGATTGACCATTTCTTGCTTCGTCACTGGTAATGATCAGATTCGAAAGATGTTTTGCTCGAATGTCATTTCCACGCTTTTTCTATAGTCATGGAGGTGGTGGGACCCAAGTGGCGGGCATTGTCTGGGGTTGGTTATCAAGCAGCCTTTGCAATAGGATACATGACCCTTTCTGGTATCGCGTATGGCTTGAGAGATTGGCGAAACATGCAGGTATTTACTTGGGAAAGATATATAGTTATATGCGTAACGATGCATAACATGCGGCCTTAGAACCCCGTTGCCCTCCCGAAATGATAGAACCTGGCCTTTCATTTTCATTGACATAATCGTAGGCTTTTTTATACCTTTATTCGCTCGAGACACACAATGTACCATGGGATGTAATTCGACAATATACCGATAATATCACTGCTGCGAAGTTCCGTAGTGTATCTGTTTACTAACGAAAGATGCTTTCGCCTCCTCTCCCCGTTTGGCGATTCGGGCATTGTGACGTAATATATATTGATTACTGCATAGTGTCCTATATGGTGTCGACACAAGCAAATCTCACGGCTCAGTGAAATTGATTCACGTCACAATTTCCATTT